>WJQU01002763.1:0-67122 GCA_029228625.1 Pseudolycoriella hygida
AAAGTTGTTTAGCTTTTCGTTTTGAGGTTTAAATAAGTCAAAAATGCAAAAGAAAAACTTTGTCCGTCCTTCAACACAATGCCTCGAGTAAATTTTGACCGATTTTCAAAAATTTTTTTTAACCTGAAAGCCCAAATAACCAAATTCTTCCGAGGAAAGTAGTTCGGACATTGAACAAAACAAGATTTTGAAAGATTTCATTGTTCTTTCTCCAAACGAATTTCCGCGAAGAATTTGGTTAATTGGGAAGGTAATCGAAAAAGATTTTAAGGGACTGAATTTGGGCAAAATCGGTCAAGACCTTTCAAAGCTACGGTCAAAAAAGTGGTTTTTGAAGGTCTGTGAAACTTTTTGGCTTATCTTTAGCGAGTTTCGCACGAAAGTTGCTTTTCAAAGTTTTAAATCAAAGGTATGGACCTCAGGAAACCACAAAAATATTTGATGAAAATCGATCATGTGGTTCCGGCTGCAGGGTCCTTAGTATAGCACTAACTCCCACCACGTGATTTTACATGAAAGTTGGTGGTTTCTCATGAATATTTCTTTAATGATGAGGTCTTTTGTGTTGTTTTGTAGAGAAAATTGATGTGAACATTTTCTTCCATTGAAGCATGGGTCCGATGCTTCTACTTAAGTACGGACTACTATTTTTAGCTATTTCGCAGAGAAAAGTGAGGGTAACATTTTGGTCCATGGAGGTATAGGTCTGAGGCCTATAAAAAAGAATATTTCTACAGGTCTTCTTCGGACGGGTTTTTCAACATTGCCATTTGGGCAATTTCAAAAGATGAGTAATTTAATATAACGGGAATTATTGCGATTCGTACGGGTCGGCAGAGCTTATGTTTTTTTGCTTTTCGGGCTAATGCGGCAATTAATAATTAGGAAATTTTCTTCAGTTTCACGGCAAATATACAACAACAAGTGAGAATCTAGTTGAGTGGCTTTTGAAGAGAGAAAAAACCAACAGAAACCGTTTTTGTCGGTTTTTCACTGTATTTTCTCAATTTTTTCATACTTCATACTAGTTTCACTCAATCGAACTCGACCCGAATCACTTTCGGTCGGGCTATGGGCTTTAATTTCTAATCGGGTTCGGTTCGGGTCGGGCTTCCAAAAAAGGTCAGCCTGCACACCTCTAACACCAACACATACGCAAATCACGCTGATTTACACGTTTCATAGAATGACTCCACCTTTCAATGGTTTTTTAAGTGTAACGTACGTTACAAAACGCGGGATGGAGGTGTAAGGTGCGTTTTCGTGTAATTGCAGGCATCCCAATTTTTACTTCTAGAAAATAGTGGCGTCCATTTTGTTTATTTAGAATCGACAGAGAAGATCTTAGGATATTTGGGCAATAAAGTCAGAGCTTTTTCTTGAACATTTTAGTGAATTCTTCTATTAGATGCGTCTCTTAAACTCGTCAGCCACTTTAGCACATATAATTTATTAAATAATTTATTACAAATCAACTCATGTAATTTTAAAATGAAATCTCTCCACAATTGAGACATTCCACAAATTCGTTTAAAAATTTATTGAACTGGTTGCACACTCCAAATGGCACTCGTTTCACTGCAAATAAATAAAATTTTATAGAAAATGTGCCACTTTTTCTTACTTTATTGCAACACTTACACAGCCCTCAACCCGTAAAAGTTGACAGGGAAGAACGTTTGCATTGTGTAACTCATGAATGGATACGTTTCGTTTCCTCTAAAAACGAGAACATTCTGGTTAACCCAAGTGATTCTGAAGTCGTTCCACCGATTTTGTTGAATTATATTTGGGGTAGGCACGGTGACAACATCAGTTTCCTCATTGATTCGAATCACAGATCGTGTGTTGCTTGATGAACCCAGGAAAACTTCGATCGATGGAGTCCAGATCACCTCGAATGGTGAGAGCACGATTTGAACTTCGTTTTCACTTCGAACACTCACAACGATTCCAGGGTTCGGTGCTTCAAACATGGAGTAAATTCCATCATTTTCGGTTGTTGTGTCTGAGATGATGGAACGTCAAAACTATTCGTTTTTCATTAGTTCAACAAAACTTACCAACGATGTATCGCATATTTTGAAAGCATCGTTCGAAAATAGGTAAATACTGAGCTCTCAGGATAGAAAAACTTCCGAAGAAACCATTGGCACATAAATTTCCGCTAAAGTAAAGTGTATTCAGATTCACAGCATCATCGATGACCGCTCTGTCCACTGCATTTACAATATTTCCGTCCAAATCCAATGTACTGAGCTGCTCTAATGATCCGAAAATATTTCTACGAAGCGTCTTCACACGATTATTCCAAAGACCGAGGTAATTGAGGTTCGTCAATGGTGCAAAAGTTCCAGGTAGAATTCCTTCGACTTCGTTGAAATTCAGATCAAGATATGTCAAACTTCCAAGACCTTCAAATGCATCTGGATTCAAAACATTTATACCACAACGGGACAAATATAACGTTGACAATCTGCCGAGTCCTCTAAATGCATTGGCACGAATTTCGCCAATCGGATTATTCCCAATATCTAAAACAACTAATTGTTGAAGGTCTGGGAACGAGTCCTCTTCGAGAATACTGAAATTGTTGAAATACAACTGTAAATTTTGTAAGTTTGTCAGTTGGGAAAATGTTCCACTTGGAATTTCACTGATTCCGTTATCATTTAAAGACAGAAAGATTAATTGATCCATGCCAGCAAACATATTCGGTGACAAAGTCAATCTGCTTCCTGCTAAGTTTAAGTACGATAGATTCGTGTTTTCTGTGAACCAATCGCCGTTTATTGAAGACAGATTAGCGTAGCCTATGTTCAAATATTGAAGGTTTGTCAAAGGCCGGAACACACCAACGGGTAGATCTTGGAAGTTGTTGAAGAACAAACTGAGATCTGTTAGTTCTTGTAGATTTGCGAAAACATTTTCTGGTAAAGTGCTAAGAAAATTTTCACCTAAATGAAGATATCTTAGAGTCCGAAGTGAAGCGAAGGCATTTGATGATATCGAACTGATGCGGTTGTAATACAGATAAAGTTGCTCAATGCTGGAACATGCGCTAAAACTGTTATCATCGACTTGAGTTATGCTTGCACCGAACATATCGAACAGAATGACATTCGGAAAAGTTTCACAAATGATTTCTGGAATATTCGGAGTATTGCCTCTAACAAAGTACACAACGTTTACGTCATTCGCTGTAAATCCTTCTAAATGAATGCCACCAATTTCAGTGAAATTATTCAAGCCGTTCGGGTTGTTGATCGTCATCTCACATCCATATGTCTCGCCATATGTGTAGTAGGAACACGATAGTGATGTATTTTGTGCCGCAGTCACAGCCAAAAAAGTGCAGATGACAATAAACCACTTCATCTTATTAGCTCAAGATTCACAAAGTAACTGAGAAAAGTTGTCATTTTTTTTCTTTAAATACTGGATAGGGTTTTGATAAGCTCAACTTATTCCATATTACGTAAGTTCGTCAGTTATAACACGGAAACGTGAATCAGCTTTAATCAGTTTTTTACGAAGAAACATTATTTTAAGATAACAAATTAAACAAAGTCGAGATTTTGTTATCCACAAATCTTTAAGTATCGAATCTTCCAATGATGTCTGCAAAACTCGTTGAAAGCAGCGGTACACGAAAAAAAATATGTTTTTTTCGGCTAAGAAAATACAATGAACAAATTTATAATTTTCACATTCTATGCATTCACGCGTTTCATCGCGTACAGCTGTTTTGTCATTGTTAAAACTATCGGTGCTTTCATCCCACAGTTCGTTCATCAGTAAATCCGTCCATCCATCCAAGTCCGTACGTACCTCCTCTCCGTCCGTCCGTCCCTGGCGTCACGTGTTATGACATCACAGATATTTTTTCTCTTTATTCTTCAACAATTGTATATAGCTACTTTTTTATTCCCATTCCAATTGTTTATTTGTCCTATAAACCATTTGTATATAACGTTACAAAGTATGAAGCAAAATACGGTACTTTAGAATTGTCTAAAATCGACCGTCCAACTTCAAACCCGAAGGTCAACTCTTCATTTTTGCCCTAACACGAGCAATAGTGATTGACGTGTCTCTCCAGTTTTTTTGAGCATAAAAAAGTGACGGAAAATCGAGAAAGAAACCCCCGTTGACGTCACCTACACATAAAATTATTGTATTCGTATCGTTCAAACCAATTGACTTTAGCTAACATGGAAGTATCTTGCTTGCGAGCAACGATTTTGTATATGTTTTTGTGGTCAACCTTTCTGTGAGGAGAACTTTGAGCCTTGGACTTTTTTTCGGAGTGTGACCGAACATTCAAGCCAATGAAAATGATCAGAAGAAATATAAAGATTATTCAGAAGTACGTAGATAATTTAGTTTTTGTTTTGTTAAATTGTTTGAAACTTGTTATCTTATCTACTTAACTACAGGTTGAACATATTTAAATAACAATAAACATCCTTACAGCAATTGATGATTGTGTTCCTTGAATTGCAGGTTCAGGCTTTCAATGAATCGTACTGATATGCGTAGATAATGTTTTAATTATTTCTTCAATCTTTTTAGACCCGTACGAAGAACGAAGTTCTTCGAAAAGGGGTCTATTGCGTTTACCACGGCGTTTTTAAACAAAACCATTTTTTCCCTGGAAGGTAATCAAAAAATCTTTTATGGGATTGAATCTGGGCACCGTCGGCCCAAGGGTCGCCGAGCTAGGGCCGTTTAAGTGGTTTTTGGTCTTTTGTACATAGGTCGATTCAAACTTTTCCGATTTTCATCAAATTTATCTTTATTTGAAAGATCTAGGCATGGCCGACGATTTATGGAAGAAACTTTTTATGATTTGAGTCCTTGGACCCAGCAAGGGCACTAAAAACGAGTCATCATAATGATTTTTTTTAACCGACAGGTGTATGAAAGCCCAACAATTTGTAGAAGAAGTTTTTTTGAGATTTGGTCTTTGGATATAGCTAGGACAATTAAAACGAGTTTCTGCTAGCGATCTTCATGTTTTTGTACGTAACTCGATTGGACTCAGCCAGGTCCCAAAAACTGAGTTTCTACTAGAACTAGAGGTGAAAACCCGAAAAAACTGAAACCTGACCCGATTCAGTTCTCGAAAACCCGATAACCCGGCAATCTGTATGAAATGAAACCCGACCCGAACCGATTCGATTTTGAAAAACCCGTAACCCGTCAACCCGATGAAATTGATTCGGGTTCGGGTCGGGTTATAGTTCGGGTCGGGGTCGGGTTCGAGTTCGGGTCGGGTTTTTTCGTACATTCGGGTAACCCGCTCACCTCTAACTGGGACCCAATGAGTTTATATAAATCGTGTAATTCTATTTGAGAGGTAACCGAGTACCGAATAATATTCGTCAACAAATTTAGGCCCGGTACCTTTGCTTAGGGCTCAAGTGGGCCTAAGGTCGGTCCTAACGTCGGCCCTAACCAAAAAAATTTTTTTTGCTATGTTGCAGAGCAAATTGAGGGAAACATTTTTGCCTATGTGTCCAAGGCATTTCCTTACGGCCCTTGGTTCGGCCATAAAAAAAAAGTTGTTTTTGCTGTTTTGGAGAAAAATGAAGGGAAAAATGTTGGTCTATGGAAGTATTTGTCCGAGACCTCTCCTGAGGGCCTTAGGTCGGGGGTTAATTTTGTGCTTTCGGTAGGGTTTTTTACACCGTTTCTTTGGACGGGTTTTTCAATATTGCCCTATCGGCAATTTCCAATACAGTTTAAGGCAACCTTTACTTAAATACGTTGTGGGTACACGTTAAAACATAGTACAGAGGAACACTGTTTATGAGTAATAATACAAGTGTGCGATACGGTAACTCGCCTCTCCGGGGCTCGTTACCGTAAACATCACACACCTGTAATGTTACTCATAACAGTGTTCCTCTGTAATATACTATAAATCAAGTGTTTTTTCAGACTTTTTTCACCAAACCTTCGGACACAGATAAGGCTCGTTTTGACTCTATACTCGTAGGTTTTGCTTCTAAAAGGTATTCGTAACATTTAGTCAAATAACGCCTACGACTACCTCCAGCCTCCATGAATTTCATTTCTTGTCTGACAATTTTTGAGAGAGACACCTTCGATTGAATTTTTTCAACTTCATCAGTCTTACTCAATGCAATAGCGTTATCCAATTGCTGATGTAAGACTTGACCGACCGTTGGTTATTTTACCTTTTTAGTGACATCCGCATCAGTTGGTAAAAGTGGCTCTGACTACATATCGAAAATCAATAAAGTTATAAGTAAAGAGGAGAGGGTGTTCGTTATTTGTGAAGTTTTACCTGTTCTTCGGCAGATTCTACTGTTTTGCGATTCGAAACGTCAGCGGACATATTGGTGTCTGTGTTGTTCTCCTCGTTGTCACTATCGCCTAAAGATGAAAAGTCTCCCTGGTGTATACGCTTCAGAACACAAGACAGATACGTATGCTTTTCTGAGATACGCCTTCCCGAAGCATCGACTAGCTTTGCAGACAGATTAGTGTTTTGATTTTGTAAACGGTAAACGGAGGTTTACTGTCAAAGGCAAAGTTGTAGAGAATTAAATTTAAGCTCACACGTGTTTCAGGGTTTTGGGGATATATGGCCCAATTCTGGCATACGGCCACTTCCATAATTGAACAGGATGACCCGAATCTCCAGAACTATGAGAGGTAGAAAGTTTCTTGCAAAGGCAAAGTTGTAGAGAATACAATTGTAGAGAACCTACATTTCAGAGTTTTGGGTAAAAATGCCATAATCCTGGGATATGACCACTTCTAGAATTAGGAGGGATGACCCATATCTCTGGAACAATAACAGGTAGAAAGTTGCTTCCAAAGGAAAAGTTGTAGAGAATAAAATTTTAGAGAACACGTGTTTCAGGGTTTAATGGAAAAATTACTTAGTCCTTGGATATAAGCTTTTCTAGGTTTGAATGGTCTGAGACGTACTTCGGTAGGGCTTTTGACATTACCTTGGGTAATTTCTATGGATCTTTGAAATTCCTACAGTTATAAAAGAACAGAAAACGTTGGATTGTTTGCTTATTTGTATATTTAGATACGTTCTAGTCTCTTTGCACATCTATTCTGATACGTACAGGTCTTTGGTTATGTTTTATTATGTAATTTTATCGCAGAAAGACATTACATTTTGTTTTCCTACAAAAAAATTATTGAACTGGCTGTACACTCCAATTGGCTCTTGATTCACTGCAAACAAACGTAAGTTAATTCAAAGTCTGCTACTTTTCACCTTATTGCAACACTTACACAGCCCTCAACCCATAAAAGTTGACAGGGAAGAAAGTCTGCATTGTGTAACTCATGAATGGATACGTTTCGCTTCCTCTAAAAACGAGAATATTTTGGTGAACCCAAGTGATTCTGAAGTCGTTCCACCGATTTTGTTGAATGATATTTGGGGTAGGCACGGTGACAACATCAGTTTCCTCATTGATTCGAATCACAGATCTAGTGTTGTTTGATGAACCCAGGAAAATTTCGATCAATGGAGTCCATAGGAGTCTGAAAGGTGCGAGTACAATTCGGACTTCGTTGTCACTTCGCAATCGCACAACGATTCCAGGGTTTGGTGCTTCAAACATTGAATAAATTCCGTCATTTTCCGTCGTTGTGTCTGCGATGGTGAAATGTTAGAACTTTTCGGTCTTCTACAAGACAATGAAACTTACCAACAATAAATCTCATATTTTCAAAACATCGTTCAAAAATTGGAAGATACTGAGCTCTAAGGTTGGAAAAACTTCCGAAGAAACCACTGGCACATAAGTTTCCGCTGAAGTAAAGTGTACTAAGGTTCACAGAATCATCGATGACCGCTCTGTCCAATGCATTTACAATATTTCCATCCAAGTCCAATGTTCTTAACTGCTCTAATGATCCGAAAACACTTCTACGTATCGTCTTCAAAACATTGTTCCGAAAACCTAGGTAGATGAGGTTCGTCAATGGTGCTAATGTTTCAGGTAAAATATCTTCAATTTCGTTGAACCCCATATCAAGATATGCCAAATTTCCGAGACCTTCGAATGCATGTTGACCCAAAACACTTATACGACAATCGGATAAATATAACGATGACAATCTGTTGAGTCCTATAAATGTATTGTCACGAATTTCGCGAATCGGATTATCCACAATATCCAAAACAACTAATTGTTGAAGGTCTGGGAAGGAGTCTGGTTCCAGAACACTGAAATTGTTGCTGTATAGTTGTAAACTCTGTAAGTTTGTCAATCCGGAAAATGTTCCACTTGGAATTTCACTTATTCCGTTATCCGATAGATACAGCGAGCCTAACTGATCCAGGCCAGCAAACATGTTCGGTGCCAAAGTCAGTCTATTTCCCGCCAAATTTAAGTAACGCAAGTGCGAATTTTCTGTGAACCAATCGCTGTTTATTGAAGAGAGATTGGCGTAGCCAATACTCAAAGTTTGAAGATTTGTCAAAGGACGAAACAC
Organism: Pseudolycoriella hygida; assembly: GCA_029228625.1. NCBI lineage: Eukaryota > Metazoa > Arthropoda > Insecta > Diptera > Sciaridae > Pseudolycoriella > Pseudolycoriella hygida. The sequence continues at coordinate 8,500 of WJQU01002763.1, forward strand.
ACCAATGGGTAGATCTTGGAAAAAGTTAGAATCCAAAACCAAGTACGTTAAATTTTGCTGATTTGCGAAAACGTTTTCTGATAAGGTGCTAAGGTTGTTTCCATTTAAATATAAATATCTTAAGCTCCGAAGTGAAGAGAAAGCATTTGATGATATCGAACTGATACGGTTGTAATGCAAACTAATTTGCGTTGTGGTGGTGCAAGCGCTAAAACTGTTGTCATCGACTTGAGTTATGCCTGCACTGTACATGTCAAAGATAATAACATTCGGGAAAGACTCACAAATGACTTGTGGAATATTCGCAGTATTACTTCTCCCTACTGAGAAGACTGCCTTTACGTCATTCCCAGTAAATCCTTCCAGGTGAATACCAGCTACTTCGGTGAAGTTATTTAAGCCATTCGGGTTGTTAACCGTTAACTCACATCTATATTCATCTCTATAATGGTAATATAAACAAGAAACCGATGAATCTTGTGCCGCAGTAACAGCCAAAAACGACAAAATTACGAAAAACAACTTCATCTTATTAACTCAATATTCACGAAGCAACTCAATCCACCGATGAAATTTTTTAAATTGTTTGCTTTAGATACCCTTCAGTTGATTAGATAAATTCACTTCTTCAAAATTATGTATAGAGCGCGTCGGGTAGCGTGTAATTTAATCACATTGTTTGTTTCGAGAGTCTTGTGAATTTTTTGTGGACCTCTAGTTTAGATTGCAGATCACGTATACAAATTTCAGATTCAAAAATGGCGCACACAGTAAATCATTAGATCCAAAAAATTCTTGGCTTGAATGTCGACTAGATCTCCTCAAACGAGCGAAAATTTTTAGGGCGAGGATGTCTGTGGAAATATGGTCTTGCGACCGCAGTCGTGGTACACACCTCTGATTGAAAAGTCAACGCATTTTACAGTAGGACTAAATAGTGCGTCGTGATCATGACACTTAGCTACGGTGGGGAAAAGCCAAGACATTTTCTAGCAGGACCAAATACGGTCGGGTGATTCCCATGTGAATCAGCGGTGATTCCCATGTGAATCAGCGGTGATTCCCATGTGAATCTGCGGTGATTCCCATGTGAATCTGCGGTGATTCTTATGTGAATCAGTGATGATTCTTATGATTCCTATCAGCAGTGATTTAGAGGTAATTCGCATGTGAATCAGCGGTAGTTCCGACGTGAATCAGCGGTAGTTTCGACGTGAATCAGCGAGAATTCCTGTGTGAATCAGCGGTGATTCCGATGTGAATCAGCGATGAATCCCATGGGAACCACCACTGATTCACATCGGAATCACAGCTAATTCACAAGGGAATCACCGCTGATTCACATGGGAGTCACCGCTGATTCACCGCATGTTGGGGTTGGTGGCAATCGCCATGGGGGTCTCCATACAAAAAAACGAAAAATGAAAATTTCGTACAGTTTTTTAATTTGTGCTCTGCGCCTAGATGTCGCAAAATCTTGGGTTGGTGTCAATTGCCAGCACAAATTCAGCACAAATTTTTAGTGATGTGGTCTTTTGAAGAAAACTTGAACTGAAGTAGGCTCCCATACAAAAATGACGAAAAATCAAAATTTCATTTTTTGATGAATTTGTGCTGGGTCACCAGAGCAGCACAAATTCTGAAATTCGTACCATTCGTCAGCACAAATTCAGGCGCATCAGTGACGTTAATTTCGCCTCAGCACAAATTCCGGGGGAGTGTGACGACCAAACCCAACACAACTCAATTTCAAGAATTTACGAAATATTTAGTTGTGTGAATCAAACCCAAGCTCAATCCAACCCAACTCAACCCAGCCCTACCTAACTCAACTCAACTCAATACAGCCCAGTCGAACTCAAACCATACAATTTGGCCACACCCAATGAAATTGTTGTAATCACCCGTAAGTCTTAACTGATGGAGAACCGAACCGTCAACCTACTTTTTTCGTCCCTGAAGTGCCATTCACTGTGCGAATTTGAATGCGATTCCATATTAATGTCATTGACCCTCCACTTAATTTCGAATAATAATTAAACATCCAAATCTGAGGTGGTAATTTTTAATTTTGTGCGATTTCGAAATGACTCGTTTTGTGTATTAAATGTAAATAAAAAAGCCTTAAGTTTGTAGGCATGAACATCTGATTTAATTTGAATAATCTGAATGACAAATTTTATTGAGCTGGTTGCACACTCCAAGTGGCTCTTGTTTCACTGCAAATGTAAATTTATTAAAAATCTGCCACTTTTTCTTAATTTATTGCAACACTTACACAGCCCTCAACCCATAAAAGTTGACAGGGAACAACGTCTGCATTGTATAACTCATGAATGGATAAGTTTCGTTTCCACTGAAAACGAGAACGTTCTGGTTAACCCAAGTGATTCTGAAATCGTTCCATTGATTTGGTTGAATGATATTTCGGGTAGGTACGGTAACAACATCCGTCTCCTCATTGATTCGAATCACAGATCGTGTGTTGTTTGATGAACCCAAGAAAATTTCGATCAATGGAGTCCATAGGAGTCTGAAAGGTGCGAGTACAATTTGGACTTCGTTGTCACTTCGCACACGCACAACAATTCCAGGGTTTGGCGCTTCAAACATTGAGTAAATTCCGTCATTTTCCGTCGTTGTGTCTGCGATGGCGAAAAGTTAGAACTTATCGGTCTTCTACAGGACAACGAAACTTACCAACGATGTATCTCATATTTTCAAAACATCGTTCAAAAATAGGAAGATACTGAGCTCTAAGGTTGGAAAAACTTCCGAAGAAACCACTGGCACATAAATTTCTGCTAAAGTATAGAGTATTCAGGTTCACAGCATCATCAATAATTGCTCTGTCGATTGCATTTATTACATTTCCGTCCAAGTCCAATGTTCTCAGTTGCTCTAATGATCCGAAAGAATTTCTGCGCAATGTCTTCAAACGATTATTCCAGAAACCGATGTAATTGAGGTTCAGTATTGGAACAAAGGTTTCAGGTAAAATTCCTTCAAGTTCGTTGAAATTCAAATCCAGATAAGTCACATTTCCAAGACCTTCGAATGCACCAGGATCCAAAACATTTAGACGACAATCGGACAAATATAATGTTTGCAATGTATCGAGTCCTCTAAATGCATTGTCACGAATTTCACCAATCGGATTATTTCCAACATCCAAAATAAGTATTTGTTGAAGGTCTGGGAACGAGTCCGCTTCGAGAACACTGAAGTTGTTGCGATACAACTGTAAAGCTTGCAAGTTTGGTAGTCCGGAAAATGTTCCGCTTGGAATTTCACTGATAGCGTTGTCATTTAAAGACAGCACACCCAACTGACTCATACCAGCAAACATATTAGGTGACAAAGTCAGTCCGTTTCCTGCCAAATATAAGTAAAACAAATTCGGATTTTCTGTGAACCATTCGCCGCTTATTGAAGAAGCGTTAGAGTAACCCAGATGCAAGTATTCAAGACTTGTTAAAGGGCGGAACACACCAGAGGGTAGATCTTGGAAAGCATTAAAGTAAAAGCTCAGATCGGTTAAATTTTGTTGGTTCGCAAAGACGTTTTCTGGTATAGTACTAAGGCTGTTTGCGCCTAAATCAAGGAATCTCAGACTTCGAAGTGAAGCAAAAGCATTTGATGATATCGAACTGATGCGGTTGTAATACAAATGAAGTTGCGTAATGCTGGAACAAGCCCTAAAGGTGTCGTCATCAATTTGAGTTACGCCTGCATTGTAAAAATCAAAGACAATAACATTCGGGAAAGTTTCACAAATGATTTCTGGAATATTCGGACTATTGCCGCTAGATAAAAACAAAACGTTGACGTCATTCCCTGTAAATCCTTCCAGGTGAATACCAGCAACGGCGGTGAAATTATTGAAGCCATTCGGGTTGTTGATCGTCAACTGACATCCATATACTTCATCAAAATTGTAGTAAACGCAAGACACCGAAGGATCTTGCGCTGCAGTCGCAGCCAAAAAAGAACAAAGAATAATCAAGAACTTCATCTTATACACCCCCACGTGTCACAAAATAACTCAGACGACTGTTCAAACTGAAAATATTAAATAATTTTCTCTAAATACTACTCACTTGATTAGATAAATCCAACTTCTTCAAAATTTTGCAATCTTGTTAGTAGAGTATCAGACTAGGCATAACAGGGGCGGCAATTTAAAAACCATATTTAAGATCCAATGGAAGGAAATGCTAAAATTTCACTACTACCTAGGGTTCTAAAAGAGCTCTAGCATTTCATGTGGAAAAATGTTTCACGTAAGATTTTTACAACTTTCCAAGAAATAATTTTTGGTCTTCAGTCAATTTTCTAACGGAATCGCTCAAGAATGGGCCAAAATGTTTGTTATGAAGATAGAAAGACGTTTTTTGCAGGTGCTAGACCTCAAACCCATTTCTGCCTTAGCTCTAGCTTTTCTTACTCTCATGTGTAGATTCGTAATGCTATGAACGCATAAGTGTCGTGTAGGTTAGGAGTTTTTGCATTTTTCTACAAAATAATTGAAGCAAAAATAATAGTAGATACATCACGTATGTGCTTTCAAATTGGTTTTTTCGCCTTCGGCTCATGCAGCAACCTTCCTACGAGTCAACACAAATATTTGGAAACACTTACGTACAATATCTCACATGTTGATGCTCGTTTGATGAGTTTACCGAGCAGAAACACGTAAACATTATTATACTTTACGCTATATAAACTATACAGTAGTATTCTGGATTTCGGTGTTGAAAACTAGGGGATCGACCATTATCTTTTATACGGGAGACACCCGCTAGGACCATTAGTCGCACTGAAAGACACACTGTTTAGCCATACTGACAGTGCGGATCTGCTAAACAAAGATTGGCAAATCAATTTTTTTGTTAGAAATTGCGCAATTTTGAGATAACACATTAAACAAAGTCCAGATTTTGTTATACTCAAATGATTAAGTATCAAATCTTATATTAACTCGGATGCAACTCGTGATAAATGGTACACTGAACGAAAACATTTATTGCTTCTTGCTTGGGACAACCGTTCCATCTTTGTTAAAGACATAATTTGACTCCAAACAAAATATTATTGCTGCAATAATATTACGTTCAACCATTAAGCACTCAGTGCGACGTACAAAGGTCCTATACGTTTACTACAAGCAAATTTATTGTAACATGGGGTAGATCGAGGTGGGAGGTGGAGGTATACATTCATTATGGTCTAGTGATGACGAATCAGTAATAAGAAAAATGTCCGTCTGTTCGTCCCATAATTTTTTTTCTAAGTGGCCGCTTCGATTACCCTAAACTTTTTTTTCCCTGAAAGGTACCTATGTCCCATGATTAGCCAAATTCTCGTCAGACCAACTTCTTTTCTTCATCTTGAGGAGTAGTTTTTCTGGCAGATAATTTGACGTTGTTCAACGTTTGTGAAGAACATTTTTCAAAAAAATTGGGTCTTGATGCCCTGCACGAGCATTTTGTTCTTCTATTCCAAAGCGTTAGTTACAAAGAGACAAACTATATCTGTCTCACTCTAACCAACGCTTTTGAATAGAAGAACAAAAGTCGCGTGCCGGGCATTAATACCCAATTTTTTCGGAAAATGTTCTTCACAAACGTTTATCTACGTCAAATTATCTGCCAGAAAAACTACTCCCCAAGATGGAAAAGGCTAATTGGTCTGGCAAGAATTTGGCTACCCATGACTCAAGTTCAAATCGGTCAAGTGGTTCCGGAGATATGGTCGAAAAAGTGACAAAAGACATGAATATTCAAGGGTCGGTGAAACTTTTTCGCAAATATCTCAGCAAAACATTTTCTACGAGTCAGAAATGGATAAAAACTTTTTGAGTTGATACATTTGCAACAAAGATGGCGGCCATTTTTATTTGCAATCATCAACTCAAAATGCTTTGTATCGATTTCTAACTTTTAGAAAATGTTTTCTGTCATTTAAATTGATTATTCAGTTAAAGATCAAGTGAGCAAAGACATTGTTCGAAAAAATTATGCGTTTTGAAGTGTTTATTAAGTGGAAAAGCTGAAAGACTGACTTTTTCTGTGAAATATTGGAATTCACATTTCTAGCAAATGTAAATGTTTTCTCCAAAAGTTTTTCCTTAATTTTGTTTGGGAATAGGTTAAGTATGTAATGACGACATAAGCATTCGCTTTCGTTTATGGCTTTAAGAGAAAAACGTTACAGAAAATTGCGACTTTTTCCATACAAATTTTCATTAGTTGAAAAGATTCCGACAGAAGTCACGCGAAGCTAAACGTATGTTGTAGTGAACAAAGTAGCGAACATTTTTATCCATGGAAGTATGGGTCAGAGGCCTCTCCTAAGTGCTCTAGGTCGGTTTTAAGATCGACCTAGTACAAAAATAAAACCTTTTTTTGACATTGCCCTTTCGGCAATTTCGGATCCAATTTAATGAGCGGCATTTTAAAGGTTTTAACATTCTTAACAAAGCTGATGGTTAAACCAGTCGAAAAGCCGCGTGTGGAAATTATGTTTTTCCCCGGTATCCGCTAAAATCAGGCTTAATTTCCCGTTTTTTGAAAGTAAAATTTCCCGATTTTGGTAACCAAATTTCCCGATTTCGAAGATAGGACGTACCTGGATGTACCTTCTTCGTTTAGTTGCAGAAATTAGGTATTCATCACAAAGAACAGCCGATATATAACTTCACCGTCCAGCTATGATTAATTACGCGAGCGTAGCGAGCAAAATTTTTCAAAGCGTTTCTTCCAATTTTTTTTCTTGATCAGGGGGAGTTTTTTTAGTAAATTTAATCATTTCCCGATTTTCAGCCATTTCCCGACTTTCAGCCTTTTCCCGATTTTCAGCAATTTCTCGATTTTTTTTGTCATTTTACCGATTTTTAGTTATTTCCCGAAATTTAGTTATTTGCCGATTTTTAGTCGTTTCAGTTATTTCCCGATTTTTAACAATTTCTCGATTTTTACTTATTTCCCGATTTTAACGTATTTCCCGATTTTTAGTCACTTCCCGATTTTTAGTTATTTCCCGTTTTTTAGTTATTTCCCGATTTCTTCGACGCGTCGTATGTAATTTTTTCGTCTTATTTCCCGGTATCCAATTTTTTGGCTCCCAAGCTTCCCGATATCTAGGATACAACATAAAGAATTTTTTCAGGTTTTTCTTTTAATAATAAATTTATTCATCTTTTTTTTACAGTCAGAAAAAGAAAGCTTTGTTGTTCAATTAAATAATAACAAAATTCGGCACTCAACATTTATTGAAATGGTTGTATACTCCAGTTGGCTCTGGTTTCACTGAAAATAAATTCAAATTCATTGAAAATCGTCAACCTTTTAAATTGATGTTCTTACACAGCCCTTAAGCCATAGAAGTTGACAGGGAAGAACGTTTGCATTGTGTAACTCATGAATGGGAAAGTATCGTTTCCACTGAACACGAGAACATTCCGGTTAGCCCAAGTGACTCTAAAATCGTTCCACTGATTCGGTTGAATGATATTTGGAGTAGGTACGGTAACAACATCCGTCTCCTCATTGATTCGAATCACAGATCTAGTGTTGCTTGATGAACCCAAGAAAATTTCGATCAGTGGAGTCCATAAGACGCTGAATGGTGCGAGCACGATTTGAACTTCATTGTCACTTTGCACACGCACAACGATTCCAGGGCTCGGTGCTTCAAACATTGAGTAAATTCCGTCATTTTCCGTCGTTGTGTCTGCGATACTGAATTGTTAGAATTTTTTAAGCTTTTTCTGAGGCAATGAAACTTACCAACAATAAATCTCATATTTTCAAAGCATCGCTCAAGTCTAGGCAAATGCTGATCTCTGAGAAGTGAGAAACTTCCAAAGAAACCATTGGCACATAAATTACCGTCAAAGTACAGTATGTTGAGGTTCACAGCATCGTCAATTATTGCTCTATCGAGAGCATTTACAATATTTCCATCCAAATCCAATGTCCTTAGGGCACTTAGCGATCCGAAAGCATTTCTCCGCAATGTTTTCATACGATTATTCCATAAACCAATATATTCAAGGTTTGGCGATGAAGTGAAAGTTCCGGGTAAAATGTCCTCAATTTGGTTGAAATTAAAGCTAATCGAAGTTAAATTTACTAGATTTTGAAATGAATTCGGGTTCAACTGACGCAGATTACAGCTCGTTATATATAAAGCTGTCAGATTTTCGAGTCCTCTGAACGCATTGTCATCGATTTCAAGAATAAGGTTGTAACTGATATCCAGTACGTTCAATTGTTGAAGATCTGGGAATGAGTCCGCTCGGAGTTGTCTCAAATTATTTCCAAAAAAATCTAAAGTTTGGAGGTTCGGTAGTGTTGAGAATGTTCCAGGTGGAATTTCATCAATCGCATTATACGCTAAATTGATGTAACGTAACTGTTCTAATCCATTGAAGACAGTCGGTGTCAGAGTTATTCTGTTACCTGTCAAGTCTAGAGAAGTCAAAAGAGGGGAAGCTGCGAACCATTCACTGTTGATTGCAGTCAAATTCGAGTTGCCCAATGACAAAGTTACTAAATTTTGAAGTGGTCGGAAAATGTCAGTCGGTAGATCACTGAACCGATTACCGTTCAAGAATAAATACGTTAAGTTTTGTTGACTCCCAAACACATTGTCAGGTAACGTAGTCAGCATGTTTTCACCTAAGTTAAGGTACCAAACATCTCGAAGGGTAGCAAAGGCATTTTCAGAGATAGAACTAATGCTGTTATAGCTCAAGTAAAGAAAGGTGACACGCGAACATCCGCTGAAAGCGTTGTCATCAATTTCCGTTATTCCGCTGTTAAACAAGTCGATATCAAGAAGGTTCGGAAATGTGTCACAAAGGATTTGCGGAATGTTTGCAGTAAAACCACTTCGTCTAAAAACCATATTTACGTCGTCGTCAGTAAATCCCGTCAAATGAATTCCACCGATTTCTGTGAAGTTGTTCAGGCCATTTGGATTATTTATAATCAGTTCACAGGTATAGGTGTCTCCGTAGTAGATATAAATACACGATAATGACGGCTGTTGGGCCACAGCCACAGCCAAAAATGAACAAATTGCAATCAAAGACTTCATCCTTTCAATCGAAGCTGCACCAAGTAACTAAGAAAACTGAAGCAAGTCGATTATCTTAAACTTTAGATACTCAATTAAACTGAGCAATTGATTAGATAAACTTTAGAAGCTTATGAAGATTAAAAGCTAGTCTTACTAAGGAAAAATGCATAAAATTGTTATTATTTTTCAAAATTGTGTAACCGAAAAGCTTTAAGATAAGAAATTGAAGCATTCTGTGATACCGTGTTGTCCATGAAAATATTCAGTGAAAAATTATTCAGAGATTCATGGACAATATATAGTAAAACTAGTTGAATCCCCCCCGCCCCTAGGGGTTACGCTGGCGTAGGCATTTTCGATTGCTAGATCGGAGATTTGTAGCTTAAAGATCTTACACCAAAATGTGATGATGTAGATGAATTAGAAATAAAATTCAGTGGTATTTTAGAAGTTAGTGTAAGTATATTCCAATTTGTTGCTTGTGTTAGTTAATTATAACACATTGGAGCACTAAATGTTGAAAGAGACGTGGACGATGGAAGACAAATTGAACGTTTGTGTTGCGAAGCGTTTCACCTTTGTACGTAGAAATCTCGTCTCGGCTCCTAGGCGTGTTCACAAATGACGTCACGCTTGCTATAAAAAATTAGTATCCATAAAAAGGTCATAACTCATGCAGTACAGCAAATTTTGTTTATAGGACTCTTACCCCCCAAACAGGGGGTGTGTTTGAGGGGGTAGCCGCAGTACTATAAACAAAATGCCTGACCAGTTTGAAGTTATGAACTTTGTGGATTTTATGTTTAGTTTTCTGACCAGTGACTATGAATCAGCAAGCAAAGAGTATGCCAAAACAGTAGCCGCTATTCTCCTACACAGACTACGATAAAACTGTGAAGTAGTGTAACATATTAAGTCTGGTTTTCCCACGTATTACCGCTTTCCTCGTATTACCATTTTCCCACGTACTACAGCTTTCCCACGTACTACCGTTTTCCCTCGCACTACCGTTTTCCCACGTACTACCGTTTCCCCGTACTACCGTTTTCCCCGAACTTCTGTTTCCACCCATCATTTTCACCAATACTGGTCACTTCTACTAACAAAGTTCTGAGACTCCGCCAAAGAAGCCGATGGTCCATCTGTCATATCTCCGCAGATACTTCTAAAACCATAAAAATTGACCACATTGGGAACTGCTGATACATACCCGCCATTTTGTCGGGTACCCTGATACACAATATACTAAGCCAGGGATCCGTACGCATCAGAATAGAGGAGGCAAGTTGTGGAGTCAGCCAAAACCCGCTTGGGTTAGTACGGCTGATAAGTAAGTAAGTAAGTAAGTAAGTCAGTAAGTCAAAGGGAAAGTTATTGGGCTTAGTATATTGTGTATCAGGGTACCCGACAAAATGGCGGGTATGTATCAGCAGTTCCCAATGGGCTCTAGGTCAAAAAACCCCCGGACGAAATAACCCCCTTGGGTTATTTTGTCCGATTTCAAGAAGTAATGAAATGTTAAAAAAGAATCCGGACAAATTTCGCACAAAGCATTGTTTTCATATGTTGTTTTTATGATGCCCCCTAAGCCTCCGCGCATGCGGCGAGCTACAATACGCCCTGCAGGCGGCTTTACAGGCATGGGGCTCTGCCCCGAACTCCGCCAGGATTTTTGTTGTCGGGATTAATGGCGTACACCATAATTTCAGGTGAGTTGTAATTTCGATCGCTCTCTCTCCAAATGCTGGGTTTTTGTCCGGGGGTTATTTTCTCCGTTTTTTTTTTTTTTTTTGTCCAGGGGTTTTATTGTCCGGGGTTTTTCTGTCCAGGGGTCGTTTTGTCCGGATGCCCGGATCCCTTCCATATGTTTTAAAACACTTAATTAGTGAGCGCCGCTCATATTTTTGATGAGTGCTACCAGCGTCGAACATCTAATTTGAAATCAAAAGTTCCACACGACATAATAATTTCATTTTATTTATTGTTAGATTTTAAGATTTTAACGAAAATCTACATGGATGAATTTACATAGATCTAGTCAAAAATTGGTTGCACACTCCAAGTTGCTCTAGTCTCACTGAAAAAGAAATCCATATGTAAATTCAGATTTTCCTTTTGATAGTCTGATCACTTACACAGCCCTTAGCCCATAAAAGTTGACAGGGAAGAACGTCTGCATTGTGTAACTCATAAATGGATAAGTTTCGCTTCCTCTGAAAACGAGAACGTTCTGGTTAACCCAAGTGATTCTGAAGTCATTCCATTGATTTGGCTGAATGATATTTTGGCTAGGTACGGTAACAACATCCGTCTCCTCATTGATTCGAATCACAGATCTAGTGTTGTTTGATGAACCCAAGAAAATTTCGATTGACGGAATCCAGAGTACCTCGAACGGTACAAGTGCAATTTGGACTTCATTGTCACTTCGCACACGTACAACCATTCCAGGGTTCGGTGCTTCAAACATGGAGTAAACTCCATCATTTTCGGTTGTTGTGTCTGAGATGGTGAAACGTCATAACTGTTCGTTCTACCTTAGTTCGACGAAACTTACCAACGATGTATCTCATATTTTGAAAGCATCGTTCGAAAATAGGTAAATACTGAGCTCTCAGGATAGAAAAACTTCCGAAGAAACCATTGGCACATAAATTCCCGCTAAAGTAAAGGGTACTAAGATTCACAGCATCATCGAGGACTGCTCTCTCCAATGCATTTATAATATTTCCGTCCAGGTCCAAAGTTCTCAGCTCAGTTAAAGATCCGAAAGCATTTCTGCGCAACGTCTTCAGACGATTATTCCACAAACCAATGTATTGGAGGTTTTGTATTGAAGTAAACGTTCCAGGTAAAATGTCCTCAATTAGGTTAAAGTTCAAGCTAAGCGTGGTTAAGTTTACTAGACCTTGAAGAGAGTTTGGATTTAGCTCCCGAATTCCACAGCCTGATAAATACAACGTCAAAAGATTATCGAGTCCTCTGAACGCATTGTCGTCAATCTGAGCAATTGGATTGTATTCTAAATCTAGAGTAGTTAATTGTTGAAGATCTGGAAATGAATCTGCTTGAAGTTCAATCAAATTGTTTCCAAGCAAATTCAAAGTCATAAGGTTCGACAATGGTGCGAATGTTCCAGGGGGAATTGAACTGATGTCATTGTACGCCAAGTAAAGATTACGAAGCCGTTCTAAGCCATTGAAGGCATTCGCTGACAGATCAATTCTGTTACCTGACAAATCTAAAGAAGTCAAAAGAGGTAGAGCTGAGAACCATTCACCGTTGATTGTAGTTAAATTCGAGTCGCTCAAAGACAACATCACCAAATTTTCAAGAGGTTGGAAGACTTGAGACGGTAATTCAGTAAATCGATTGCCGTTTAAGTATAAATATGTCAAGTTTCGTTGATTCGCAAACACATTTTCCGGTAATGTTGTGAGCAAATTTTCGCCTAAATTGATGTACCAAAGCTCACCAAGCGTAGCAAAAACATTTTCAGAGAGAGAGGTGAGAACGTTAAAACTCAAGTAGAGATATGTGATGCGAGAACAACTACTGAAGGCGTTGTCGTCAATGCCTGTTAATCTGCTGTTGAACAAATCGAATTCGAGAAGATTGGGAAATGTGTCACAAATGATTCTCGGTACGTTAGTAGATACTCCGGTACGTCTATAGATCACATTTACGTCGTCGTCCGTAAATCCAGTTAAATGAATTCCTCCGATTCCCGTAAAATTGTTCCAGCCATTCGGATTGTTTATCGTTAGTTCGCAGGTGTAGGTGTCCCCGAAACTGTAGTAAACGCACGACAATGACGGCTCTTGTGCCACAGCTACAGCCAACAATGAACAAATTACAATCAAAAACTTCATGTTTTTAACTCAAACTGCACAACGTAACTAAGAAGACTGGGGAAAATCTTATTGCTTTAACTTTATATACTCAACCGACCTGAACGATTGATTAGATAAACTTCAGAAGGATTAGATTACAAGTGAGTCTTACTAAGGAAACGTCAAACAAATTGTCAATATTTTGCGAAATTGCGTAACCGTAAATCTTTGCGATAAGAAATTAAAGCAAAATTGAGATTTGGTGATGTCCCTGAGATATTCAATTCGATTTACTAGTAACATGACTGTTAAAAATATTATAATTGCACGCATGCAGTTGAATACGGGAGTCAGGTGTTCCAGAACTAAATTTAGTTGTGAAATATAGCGGACGAACGATTAAAGGCATGTTTCCCGAATAATTTTTTGAATTGACACTTTGCAGTTGTCTTAGTCTCGCATTTCCGCTTCAAGCCACTCACAATTAAGGCTATTGAGCGCTCACTTAAGTTTTAAGAAGCCAACATACAGGTAGTACAGACGAACTAAGAGCGCTGTGATTTAAGGTGTCTTAGTAATAACTTTTTTCCTCACTTCTAGTTTAGGTAACAATAAAAAAATGTCCCACCATCCGTCCGTCGGTCAACACGATAACTCGAGTAAAACTCAAAGGATTTTCAAAAACTTTTTTTTGTTTGAAAGATCTCGGCACGGTTCACAATTTATGGAAGAACTTTTGCCTGTGCTTGGGTCTCAAGTGGGCCTCACGTCGGTCCCTACAAAAAAAATGTTTTTTGCTCTGTGGCAGAGCAAATTGAGGGAAACATTTTTGTCTATAGAATAATGTGAACGCAATTTACTTAAATACGTTCCAGTATTTTCGTAACATCAACTCTGTTTGCCGCATCTATTCTGCTACGTACGGGTCCCTTCATATGTTTTCCCTTGCGTCGTACCCCCCTGAGACCTAGTTGTTCGGATTCTACGTAAAATTTTGATTGAAATCGACATTTTACTCATTAAAATCGGTCTAGTGGATCCGAAGATATGACCTTTAGAAAATCGTAATTTTCCATACAAAATGTGCTATTTTATAGAATAGAAAGCAAAGTTAATGCAAACATCCTACGTTAGTGAGTTAGTTAGTTGGGTGTGTAGTGTGTCAGGGTGACCAACAAAATGGCCGACGGTGGTATGGGACGAACTTAGGGGTAAAATAAAATTTTTTTTTACCGGAAATTTTTTTTCGACGTAAATTTTTTTCGCCGAAAAATTTTTTTCGTCGAAATTTTTTTTTTTTCGCCGGACTTTTTTTCGCCAGAAAATTTTTTTTATCAGGAAATTTTTTTTTCGCCGAAATTTTTATCGTCGAAATTTTTTTCGCCGGAAATTGTCTTTCGCCGAAATTTTTATCGCCGGAAATTTTTTTTCGCCGAAATTTTTATCGTCGAAATTTTTTTTCGCCGGAAATTCTTATCGTCGAAATTTTTTCGCCGGAAATTGTTTTAGACGTAAATTTTTTTCGCCGAAAATTTTTTCGTCGAAAATTTTTTTTTTCGCCGAAAATTTTTTTTCGCCGGAATTTTTTTTTTCGCCGAAAATTTTTTCTCTTTTCTTCCAAAGCTACTGATGTAATAGTTTTTGAGTCTTGTTTTATTTGTTGTCTTCAAAACCGACTTGAATCAATCATCCACAGGCCTAAATTGTTTGGCATTTGAAATCCGCAGTTTTTATGCTGATTTTAACCGTATGGTGGGAAAGTTCTCCCCAAGGATTTTTTGGCAACCAATAAGGAACTAGATTTAGAAAATGGAGAAAAACCATTTGTAATAAGATTTTAGTCCCTGTTCCCCCGAAAACTCGCTTTTCTTCCCCGGCGCTTGTTATTTTGGCGGCTCGAGCTGAAAACACCACACTTGTCAAGTACGTAGTAGATGTCTACCGTTTATAAATGACCATCACAACCCTTAGTTTATTATAATTTTATTTTTTTATTATCACATTTTAAGGAAAAGCGATACATGGTTTTAGTCGGAAACTTGTTGCACACTCCAAGTGGCTCTAGATTCACTGAAAAAGAAATCCAAATGTAAATTCGAATTTTCCTGTCGATAGATTGAATTAATCACTTACACAGCCCTTAGTCCATAAAAGTTGACAGGGAAGAACGTCTGCATTGTGTAACTCATAAATGGATACGTTTCGTTTGCACTGAAAACAAGAACGTTCTGGTTAACCCAAGTGATTCTGAAGTCGTTCCATTGATTCTGCTGAATGATATTTGGGGTAGGCACGGTGACAACATCAGTTTCCTCATTGATTCGAATCACAGATCGTGTGTTGCTTGATGAACCCAGGAAAATTTCGATTGACGGAATCCAGAGCACCTCAAATGGTACAAGTGCGATTTGAACTTCACTGTCACTTCGCACACGTACAACGATTCCAGTATTTGGTGCTTCAAACATTGAGTAAATTCCGTCATTCTCCGTCGTTGTATCTAAGATATTCAATCGTTAAAACTTGTTATGCTTTTTCTGAGGCCATGAAACTGAGTGTGTATTCGATGTATTGGTCATGTACTAGTGATGTATTAGTGATGTACTAGTGACGTATTAGTGATGTACAAGTTATGTAGATGTATACGACACCAAAACAAAAACAAAACATCACTAATACAACTTTTACAACACTCATACATCAAAAATACATCACAAATATATCAAACAACAAAAATACATCAAATTTAGTTTTTTGCCCTTAATTATTCTGCCGTATATTTATGAAACTTACCAACAATAAATCTCATATTTTCAAAGCATCGCTCAAGTCTAGGCAGATGTTGAGCTCTGAGAATCGAGAAACTTCCAAAGAAACCATTGGCACATAAATTACCATCAAAGTACAGTATGTTGAGGTTCACAGCATCATCAATTATTGCTCTATCGAGAGCATTTACTATATTTCCATCCAAGTCCAATGTTCTTAGCTCAATTAATGATCCAAAAGCGTTTCTGCGCAATGTCTTCAAACGATTATTCCACAAGCCAATGTAATTAAGGTTTTGCGATGAATTGAAGGTCCCAGGTAGAATTTCCTCAATAGCGTTGAAATTTAAATTGATATAAGTTAAGTTTTGAAGACCTTGGAACGAGTTTGGATTCAGCTCCTGAATGCCACAGCTCGATAAGTACAATGTCGACAATGCCTCGAGTCCTCTGAATGCATTATCGTCGATTTCACGAATTTGATTGTAAGCTAAATCCAATACAGTCAATCGTTGAAGATCTGAAAACGAATCTTCTCGGACATGAGACAAACTGTTTCCATAAAAGTCTAAAGCTCGTAGGTTCGATAATGGTGCGAATGTTCCAACTGGAATTTCACTGATGGCATTATTCCCAATATAGAGTTGACTTAGCTGTTCTAGTCCATTGAAGGTGGTCGGTGATAGAGCAATTCGGTTGCCTGACAAGTCCAACAAATCCAAAAGATGCAAATTTGAGAACCACTCACTATTTATTGCAGTTAAGTTCGAGTAACCCAAAGACAAGGTCAATAAATTTTCCAGAGGTCGGAAAACGTCGGACGGTAATTCAGTTATCCTATTGCCGCTCAGGTGTAGGAATGTTAAGTTTTGCTGATTGGCAAACACGTTTTCCGGTAAAGTTGTGAGTAAATTTTGAGCAAAATTCATGTACGTTACGTCTCGAAGGGTGGCAAAAGCATTTTCAGAAATAGAAGTGATGCTGTTATAACTCAAGTAAAGAGTCGTTATTCGTGAACATCCTCTGAAGGCGTTGTCATCAACTTCCGTTATTCCTATACTAAACAACTCGAAGTCGCGAATGTTTGAAAATGTATCACAAATGATTTGCGGTACGTTTGTAGATACTCCGACGCGTCTATAGATCGTATCTACGTCCTCGTCTGTAAATCCTGTTAAATGAATTCCATCGATTTCCGTGAAATTGTTCAGGCCGTTCGGATTATTTATCGTGAGTTCGCAGCGGTAGCTGTCCCCGAAACTGGAGTAAACGCATGACAATGATGGCTCTTGTGCCACAGCAGCAACCAAGATCGAACAAATCACTAACCAAACCTTCATTCTTTCACTATCACCAGGTAACTGAGAAGATCGATTTCTTAAACTGAATTCAAAAAAATTTCATGAGCTTTAAATATGGCCAATCTTCAACAAGCATGCGTGTGATAAGATTATTTTGAATTCTTAGAAATTATATAAACTCTTCAAGTTGGAGGAAACGCAAGTCAGTTCTTTTTTTAAGTTTTCGTTATTGATAACAGAGTAAGGCGAATTTTAAGATTTGATTCAATTCCTTTTTATTCCAAAAAACTTTTATATTTTTTGTCGTTCAGTGAATAATTCGAATGCAAACTGTGGCTGTTATGGCTAACAAAAGATTTTGTAGAAGAATTTTTTTTCAATTTCGTAGTTTAGAGGTGTAAAAGTTGAATTTCCGAACAGAGGGTTGAAGCATTTCTCTCAGGCCCTGCATATATTTTCTGTTAATGGCCGATCTTAGGACCGACTTTCTGCCCGGAGAATATAATTTTTGAATATAATTCGGCACTTATTTACCTTTCAAATTAAAAAAGAGTCAACAAAATCGATTAGGATTTACCCGATTTATGTAAAACAAACACGTTTACAAACTCAGTTTTAGGGAACTGGCTTCTAACCAAAAAATGTTCTTCCATAAAAAGTGACACATTCCTAGGCATTTCGATTAAAATTTTTTTTGAAAAGTGGAAGAGATTCACTTCAGTTATGTACGGCTGAGTTCAAAGGTTCAAAATCGACACATTTTCTTCCATAAATTGTCGAACATGACTAGACCTTTCGAACAACAAAAAAAACTGAAAATCGGAAAAGATTTACTCGAGTTATGTACAAAAGACCAAAAACCACTTAAACGGCCTTAGCTCGGCGGGACGGGTGGCTCAGTGGTGAACGCACTGGACTGCCACCAAAATGACCCGGGTTCGATCCCCGGTGTTGGCATAGTAGGAATTTTTCTCCAACGAAATAATACATTGTACAACGTCCCTAAGTCCACCCATGCTTCTTGAAATTGGGTAGTCGCTGTGGAGCGACGAAAATGTATCAGGAAAACACTGTTCATATGTGACGTCACAAGCATATGGCATTCTTGCATACAAAACACGCATATACAATGCATGCCAACGGCGACAAGACAGAAAATGTCAAGCAATAAATGGATGGGAAAAAACGTTGGCACAATCCCCACAAATCCCCCATAGGTGGCGCTGTACTGGACATACACGACATTCGAAAAAAATATGGCGGGACAACGAACATGATGGCCATTTCTCAATGGATCGCACAAAATGCACAACACTATCACTTTGGCTCATCGGACCTGTTACTACGTGACCTCCCGATGAATTCATCGTAAATATCAACGTAACAAATAAGATACAAACTTAGACATAAGTAATTGTAATAGAATAGATTAAGAGAAAATGTTAGATACTAGATGATAAAATGTAAACCATACGATTAATAATAAAAGCTCGGCGGTCCGGCATTTGACGCAGTTTTTTAACACAACGTAATTTTGTTTTAAAAAAAGCGCTGCAATTTTTTCAAGAAATTAAAACTTTGAACACAAGGTTCCATTCAAACAAACTTCTGCGTATGAGCAGCGATAGCGTCACCTCAAGCGATATCATTAATTTTGGAAGCGGAATTTCGGACTGCGTCACACTTTGCCTTTTAAGAGGTTTTTGTTGTGATATCAGTCGTTTTGGAAGTTTTCAGTTGTTGAAAAAATTTCTATTTTTTGAAAAAAAATTTCTCAGAAAAAAAATTGTCTTCTAAAAAAATTGTCTTCGAAAAAAAATTGTTTTCGAAAAAAAATTGTCTTCGAAAAAATTTTCTCCGAAAAAAATTTTTTCCAAAAAAAATTTTGTACAAAAAAAATTGTTCTCCAACACCTTCGGCTACCATCGGAACACTTCGTATCACCTTCGGCTACCTTCGGAATACTTTGTGTCACCTTCGGCTACCTTCGCAACACTTCATGTCACCTTCGGCTACGTTCGGAACACTTCGTGTCACCAATTCTTCCCACTGATTCATATAACTTTCCTAAAGAAACCAACTGTCTAGGTATTTTTATACAGAATTTAGCAAAAAATCCAAGATGGCGTCACTTTAAAAGTTGGCAGCCATTTTCTAATGATACCAAAAAAATCTCCTGATGAAACTCTATAACTTTCCCGAAGAAACCAACTCTCTACGTATTGTCATTCCGAAGCTAAAATTCGAAAACCAAAAAAAACCTAATTTATTGCTTGATAAAATTCAAGATGGTGCCGGTTTGACTGCTGGCAGCCATTTTCTTAAGATCCCAACAAATTCTCCTGACCAAACTCTATAACTTTCCCGAAGAAACCAACTCTCGAGCTATTGTCACTCCGAAGCTAAAATTCAAAAACTCCGAGCATTACCTAAAAAACCCTCAAAATTGACCACTTTTCCGCATGCCACGGCTTTTCCAGAATTTTCCCGGAAAAGCGGCATATGAAATTTTTCATTTAGGGCTGAGACTGACAATTCCTCAAAATTTCAGGAAGATCGACTGGCTAGTTTTCGAGATCGAAAATTATTAATAGATAGAACATAGATAGATAGATAGAACATAGATAGATAGATAGATAGCAACCGACAGATCAGAAAAAAAGTTTTCATAATGATGAGAACAATAGAAAAATTGATTGGCCATACAAAAATGTCATTTTCAAACCTCGATATCTCAACCAATTTTCAACCGATTTTGATAAGTGAGGGCTCGTTTGAAAGCTGCTGCGACGTAGTTTTTAAATAATTTAGAGGGGGTCGAGGGGAAAAAACTCAAAAGTTGGCCTATATATATATATATATATATATATATATATATGGCTCCTTGTCCCAAATTTTTTTGTATGGAGTTTTTTGGATTTATGGACGTTTTTTTGGGGGGTGTGGGGACTGCGTCACGCCCTCCGCTACCGCTCCGGGCATGATACTTACATCATCATGAAAAATGCTTGGAAGACGTCCGGAAAATTCTTTGAAAATGCTTGAAATTCCTTTTTACACAATACCAACTTCAATGCATTTGTTGAAATTCGTCGATAACTTCTTTAGCTTAGGTACCGCCAAGTTTAATTTATACTTAGTCGACTTCCTCTTATGAAAAAAATCACACTCTTTTTGATTGTTGAACAGTATTTTAATTAGGAGATAACTATTCTCTGTAAGTCCATAATACAAGTTACAAGAGCATCGGATCTGAGGTACGTCTACTAACTTATAATCAGCGAAAAAGCTTTTACGATTTTTGAATGAAAAAACTTAGGAATTATATCACTAACAACTTAAGAATCTTCAAGACGTTTGCCACATTTATTTTAATTGATTGAAACTTTTGACACAAAATTATTATCTTTCAGAAAAAAAATCATTAATCAATCGCTCAACCATTATCGTCACCAAAAAAATCCCCTTCTATTTTTGTACAAATTTATCCATCTAACTCCAAATAACATATTTTACAAATAAAATTTAACAATTATTTCTTTTCAAGACCATCGTCATCGGCGGACGGCCCCAGATCAATACCACGTCGTGGATTAAAATCTCGTCTTCTGCAATTTGCTTCAAGCTATGGGTAACGATTGATATAACCAAGACTAACCGCAAACGACAAAAAAATTGAATCAAGAAATATATAAAAATAAATCGTGATCCATATACCATCATCACACAACCCACTTGTATAAATTTTAGTAAATAATAAGCGTCGGGGCGAAGAAAAAAAAACCATCAATCGATTTGGAGGCTGTTCGCCGATTTTTGATTTTGTCTACGGCTCAAACAAAATATGATAAAATAGGAAATTTCATTTCTTGTTCAAAGTTTAGAAAAATATTGTCATAAATCAATACAAAAACAATACCAACGAAGGATGATATTTTTGTATCAATATTCTTTTTACAAGAAAACCAAAACTTTTCTACATCATCGACCGAAAAATGGGTTCGTCTATGTTATAACATAAATATAAATTATAGAAATTGGATCGCATTTTCAGTGGAGGATATGAACCCCTTTCGTTTTCCCACTTTCCATATCCTTTTTATTTTTCTACTGAAAGGGCAATAAAATCAAAGTTTTCGAATCAGCGACAGCCTTCCATAATTAATAAAAGATTTCATTTGATTTATGAGAGTTGAAAGAATGTTTTTCTATTCTTTTAAGCAAATTTTTGTGTTATGGGGAACATAAGATGTGGATATGGCACACGATGTTATTTTTATGAATTCGAAAACTTTGACAAGGTATTGTCCATCGGAAAATTTTGATGAGGAAGTGACAGACTGAAATGATTTTGTAATGAATTTGAAAGTTTTTCGAATTTGACAACGAATCGATGACATTGACTTTGTGGATAGCTGACGCTAATAATTAGGCGTTTATAGCGTAGCTAGCAAATATCATACAGTGAAAGAATCAAAAGATTGTGCAACTTTCTTGTCAGCATTATTAGCTGTCAGCACACGTACTTACTCACACCATATTGGACACGTATACATGTCAATACAATGTCAACATCTCGTATACATAAATATGTGTGAAATCGCATCACTTGATATACATATTTCACATGTTTCTGCTCGGTAAATGCGTCGCAATCGACTCGGAAAACGCATTTACCGAGCATCAACATCAACATGTAAAATATTGTACGTAATTGCTTTCAAATTGTTGTTTTGACTCGTAAGATTACAGCATTCGACTTCGACTCATGCAGCAACCTTCCTAATTTAATTTAAAAGCACATACGTAATGTACTATTAAAGACCTACGAACTTAATAACTCTGGGTGAAATAAATCCGGCCATAGTGACCTCTGGAAAAAAACACACTGGTCATAATAACCCATTGACAAAAAAGCGGTCATAGTAACACCTAAATTAAAATTAACAGAAAATTATTATTGTGTCATGAGTGATTCTGTTCAGTGGTTACTTTGTCATGTCTAGATAGAGTCGATTTCGACCGGGGATATTAGGTCCGGGCTATAATAATAGCGGTGACTTTACCCGGCGTTATTATTCCCAGATCCACGTCTTTCTATCAACAGGACAACTCAAGCAAATCTCAACTGATTTTAAGATTTTCTTCTTGAAAGAAAGTGATTTTAGAATCGATGGCAGATGGGCGATGACATAACAATATATACAATTAGAAAACTTATATTTTGCTCATAGTTTCGTTTCTGTTGATTGACCAGTTGGTGCACTCATACATAGAAACATAGAAAAATTTTTGCTTCTGTTGTATGTTCTTCAACTGGTTTATTGCCGTTGTGTATGAAAAGAACACAAAAGAACAACGGCAATAACCAGTTGAAGAACATACAACAGAAGCAAAAATTTTTCTATGTTTCTATGTATGAGTGCACCAGCTGGTCAATCAACAGAAACGAAACTATGAGCAAAATATAAATTTTCTAATTTTAGGCTATGTAACCATCAGCTGAATCAAAAGTTAAAAAATGTTGAAAGAAAGCCCATATATGGGTATTTCAGCGTAACCTACTAGTAGCGTGTGTTAATAATCAATAATTTCTGAACCTGCCGACGACTTGATCCTCACGGTGTCTTGAACGTCTAAGATGGAGGTGGAGGTAGTTAAGTTGGAGATGCTAGAAGCTGTCCAAAACTGGATGACAACAGCAAAACTGAAGCTGGCCCTCCAGAAAACCGAGATCATGCGAGTAACTGCAAAAAAAGTGAGATGATCGTAATGAACATTGACGGGGAAGAAATCACATCCACTTTCCAATTAAAATACCTTGGAGTTATGCTGGACGACCGCAAAAATTTTAATAGTCATGTGAAGTACACACGCGGCAATGAAAACCACCGCTGAGCTGCAGTGACCAGAATAATGCCAAACGGCTTTGGACCGCGCAGTAGCAAAAGGAGGCTCCTAGCAAGCGTCACCCGATCGATATTGGGCTAAGGGGCACCAGCGTGGATACAGGCGCTAGAAACGAAGAGAAATCGGAGGAGGCTTAATAGAGCCCAAAGGCTAGCAAGCATAAGAGTAGCAAGCGCATACCGAACGATATCCCTAGAAGCGGTATGTGTCATAGCCGCGACAATGCCCATATGCATAACACTGACGCTGACGGAAGACAGCGAATGTCATAGAAAGAAGAGAAGGGAGGGTCAAACTACCAAAACTAGGACGCAATTAAAAGACGAATCACTGAGACAGAGAAAGCAAGAGTTGGACTCCACGGACAAGGGAGGGTGAACCCATAGACTCATATCAAACATAACGACATGGATACAGAGGAAACATGGAGAGATTATTTTCCAACTGACAAAAAAACTGTCGAGCCAAGGGTGCTTCAGGAAATACCTGCAAAGGTTTGGATTCGCAGAGTCACATTTCTGCACTACATGCGAGAGAGAAGAAGAAGATGATAACTGTGAGTACAGTCGGCAAAATTAACAGAACTGCACATTTTGTGTTTCGTTTGTTTCTCTTCAACCATGAGCAAATGCATGGTAATACTCACGAAACCTAAAAACTCACAAAACAAAGCAAAAGAAAAGTTTCGCAGTTCTGTTAATTTTACTGATTGTAGGTCAGAGGTAAATGCTGAAAACATAATATGGGAGATGTGCCGCGATGAGGAGGTGCGGAAAGTAGCGGATAATGTAGTTGCAAAAATAATGGAGAAGTTGCAAAGTGCATGGAGAGACGAACAAAGAAGGCTGCCAGTTGATCTGAGAGAGTAGGTGCGAGCCGGTTCTGTAGAGAAGAAAGCATGGATATTAAGGAAGAAGATTTTGGTTGGAAGGTCATTGAAGAATGGAATCCAATACTACCTTGGTGCAGGAGAACCGGGTGTCTATGAAGATTTCCTCTCTCTTATAAAAAAAAAGTGCAGTGAGGTTTAGTGCACAGACGGACGGACGGAAAGTAAGAGTGGAAACATAAAGTAGATATCGCTACAGTCACCACAACTGAAGGCAACGTCCATGAACTTGACTCGAAATCTTCGTTTGGTCGTTCGACAGGCAGCATAGACGATTCAGAATTCTCGCCCAAAGAGTATGGCAACGTTCACCACCTAGGTGGATACGCCGATGTTTTTCAGGCTGAAACTTTCGCGGCACTGATGAGAGCGCAGGAGGCACTCCTAGCAGAGGCATGTGGAGAAAATGTGACAGTCTGTTCTGATAGTGAGGCGATGATCAAAGTGCTTATGTCGCCTGTCGTGACATCCAAGCTAATAAAAAAGCTGAAGGAAACCCTGAACCGGATGGGACTGAGAAATCAGGTCACGCTGGTCTGGGTTCCCGGATACTCTGGTGTGGAGGGAAACGAGAAAGCGGATGAGCTAGCGAGAAGAGGCTCGGCAACATTGAGTTGCGGGCCGGAACCTCTTTTACCCATCTTACACTCGGCATGCGTGAAAGCGATGAAGAGCTGGGTGAGGTCGGAATTCGCTAACTATTGGAGCGCCTATGAAGGAGAAATGCACACGAAGCGTTTCTTCCCGGTGCCCGATGGTAG
This sequence comes from Pseudolycoriella hygida, assembly GCA_029228625.1. Classification (NCBI taxonomy): domain Eukaryota; kingdom Metazoa; phylum Arthropoda; class Insecta; order Diptera; family Sciaridae; genus Pseudolycoriella; species Pseudolycoriella hygida. Next base: position 33,049 of record WJQU01002763.1, read on the forward strand.
GTGGGCCAGAGAACTGTTAAACATGGGCGTTCATGTTGTATGTGAATGCCCGAAGGTTTCCTCACTGAGGCTTAGGACTCTAGGAAGTCATGTGGTCCAACCTGCAACAGTACCCAAAATGGTACATGCCGCTCTAGACAGGTTCCTTGTAGGAACTGGGAGGTTCTCGAGATTTACATGATGAACGGGGTACGAAACAAAAGATCATCAGATCTGTGTTTCAAGGACCAGATATGGACCGAACCAATCTGATAAATCTAACGGCAACGTTCAGGAACTCGATTCGAAATCGTCATTCGATTGTTTGACAAGCTCATCAAGCAGTTGTAAAGTTTAGAATATTAACGAAAAACGATTTAAGATTTTAATTTATCGTTTTATTTCCGATGAAAAATCATGATTCGCTCCATCAAAACATTCTCTCTTAACCAGTGCATGTATTCGACAAAATCACAAAAATTGTGGAATCTAAAGAAAAAATAAATAAAGTGTTTACACTTTGTCAATCCTTCTTCTAGCTGAAAGTTAAATCGAATATTTTATTTTCGACGTGAAAAGCACCCAAAAGGATAAATTAGTTTTGTGTTCGATAAACCTCAAAGTGCATCGATGTACAGAACATAACACCCATGCAATATTGAGAAAGTTACAGAAAATTGCTTGAAGGTATTTATTTGATTTTCGCTTACAGAGTAGAGGAAAGATTATGAAACACAAAATATATATATTTTCAATTCGCACTAAAATTCAACAGCGAAAAAATCTCATTTTATCACTCATTTTGTCACTCATTTTATCACTCTTGAATTTTAGAGCAAGTCCGCTAATAATATCTCCATTCAATGCTCCAGATCTTGGTGTATCAATATTCTTTGCTCGAGATCTTGGTGTACCAAGACTTCACTAAATCTTGTCAGAAAAATCTTGTGCTAACTTCAGACACATGGGAATTGTACGAGTACGCTTAGCATATATCCAAATATTTTCTCAGAATTCAATTGTTCAAACAATCGAATTTGAAGATGCTAATTGTTAGTGAAAGTTTCTATTTATTTTGCGTGGAATGTATTTCAATATGGCGGAAATATATTTTGTGAAGGATCTGCACTCACTCACTTTTAGCATAAAGTCGTTTTCAAAAAATCTGAGATATTGGAAATTTTCGTATATAACAATAACTGGTAAATAACTGGCCATAAATTAGCATAGTGCGATCTTCGTTGTGTCATGTCCATTGATTCGTTGTTCATCAAACTAATGAAAATATCACATCAGATCTGTGAAAAGTCAATACCGAAATTCAATTTTTTAGAACCAATGCCGCATATTGAACAATAAACCAATAAATCAACAGTTTCGATTTGATTTATTTATTCAGTGAATTGGGTTCCGGCAGAAATATGAGATAAAATGACTAACTCAAAGCCAGTAATCAATTTTATTAATTTAAAATAATTTTCCAGATATATTTTCACCATCGTCAGTTATCTGATTGGAGTGTTTATTTTTGCAACCATAGTGGGTCAAGTGGGCAATGTTATTACCAATCGCAATGCTAACCGACTTGAATTCGAACGGCTGTTGGATGGTGCAAAAACTTATATGCGACACCATAAGGTATGATAGAACATTTCATTAATTAACTCCAGAATTTGTGATTTGATACGAAAAAGGAATCAATTTTCGTTAAAACAATATTGCATTGCTTTCGGTTTAAGAATGTGGAATTGTGGAAAGGAGAAAAGTTTATTAATTTACATTCATTTTGATAAACTTTGCCCGTAATTACAAAACTTTGGAATAATAGAGAAAACTGATAGGTTCCGGGTGGTATGAAGAGGCGTGTCTTGCGATGGTATGACTACAGCTGGTCTCGTGGACGTATACAAGGTGGTGGGGACATAAATACAGCACTTGGATTGTTGCCCGATAAGTTAAAAACGGAATTGGCTCTCCATGTGAATTTAAGCGTCTTGAAAAAGGTAAGAAGTTTATTTTACGAACCTAAGATACGTCATTATTCGGGCTGAACACTATTCGATGCAAGTAGCAACTTGCACGTGCCTGTTAATGTCTAGCGATTAACATACGAGAGGCCCGTACGCAACAGCATCGATGTGGCAAACAGAATGGATGTTGCAAAAAGACTCGAGCCGCACACCCACATTAAATTGGACTGGAAACTGCCGAAAAGACAGTATTCAAAAAACCTGTCCGAAGCAACGCAACGATGCACAAAATCCTTGCAAGCCCCCACAATTTTCTTTGATCTCAATTAGGGTTCGGGACAGATCAGATATTTATGTTATGTTTCAGATCAATCTGATAAATTATCAATCCGAATCTGTTCTGGGAAGTTTTATTTTTGATCTGAATACGATCTGATCTGATTTGATCTGAAATCTGAACAGATATCTGAATGGTGTCTCAATAGACCTAACACAATTTTTTGTGCTCCGAATTATAATAAAGGTATTAAGGCATATTAAGACTCAAGATCCAGAAGTGACTAGCCCAGGGTGTGGGATGAAGTGGGTAGTGTGTGTGAAGAAGTGGAAAGTGTGTGGAAAGAAGTGGAACGTGTGTGGGAAGAAGTGGGAAGTGTGGGGAAAGAAGTGGGAAGTGTGTGATGAAGTGAGAAGTGTGTGGTATGAAGTTGAATGTGTGTGGAATGATGTGGAGAGTGTGTGGGGTGAAATGCGAAGTGTGTGGGATGAAATGCGAAGTGTGTCGAAAAAGTATGGGATGATGTGAAAAGTGTATGGGATCATCCCACACACTACTCACTTACAAAACTTAAGTTTTTGATCGCACCAAACCTGATAATTAAGTTTAATCTAAAGCCAATCTGAAAACAATCTGGTCTGCAAAATAAAGATAATAAATGTTCAGATCACACCAGATAATTATTCAGATAATTATTTACAGCAATCTGAACTGGTCTGAAAATTCAGATTTTCCTTTTTTCAGATTCAGATCAGATCAGACCATCTGTTCCGAACCCTAATCTCAATAAATTCGCTCAATTAATTAAAAAATATAATAATTTATGAAGGAAACGGAAATTGAATCGTCAAAAATGAAAACTTACAAGTTAAAAACAATGAAAAATTTAGTTCGCTCCGCTCGCGGTGTGTTTTGTTGATAGACTTTGGAATCTTTTACAAGCTACATCTGGCCTTCTACAGTGTTCTCACAGTGTTTACAATACTATTAGTGGCGGAAAGACGAAAAAAAATTTTTTTTGAAACTTGATGCGCCATGAATAATACTAAAAACTACAGCGAAGATTGAGCCACCCTAAAATTTAAAAAAAATATTTATTCGAGAAAACAATTTAAAAGAAAAAAATTTAGGAAGAGCACTTACATTCATACTTCCATGGCCAAAAAGTTCTCATAATTTTTCTCTACAAAATAACAAACACTATACTTTTGTGGTTAGGACTGACCTAGGGCCCTAAGGACAGCCCTTGCACTAATACTTCAATGGGCGAAAACGTTCTCCTCAGTTTTCTCTACTAAATACATATGGAAGGAACCCGTACGCATCAGAATAGATGTGGCAAACAAAATAGATGTTGCAAAAAGACTCACTCGATTATATCTAAGTAAATATTGCATAACTCTGAAGTGTATGAAATGACGTCTACATTAAATAGCATTGGAAATTGCTGAAAGGGCAATATTGAAAAACCCGTTCGAAGAAACGGTGTAAAAGTCTCTCGATCTTCTATCTCTAATAGTTTTAAATATTTGAATTTTTCCAAAATATTTCGTCGAGATCGATCCACCCTAAGATTAGCGGCCATCTTAGGCTCGGCCCGGGCCTCATTTATTTCTTTCAAGGCTTTGATTACTTATTGAATAGATGAAGAATCACGAAAATCGGATAGAATTTACTCCATTTATGTATAAAAACAAGTGAGGCCCTAGTCGGTCCGCCTCTTTAAGGCTCTAGCTAGGTCCAGCGACACAAAGCAAAAAATTTTTTTTCTTCCATAAATTGTTAGGCATTCCCAGACCTTTCGTTAAAATGTTTTTTGAAAATCAGAAAAGATTTACTCGAGTTATGCACAAAAAACACCTAGGGCTCTTGTAGAGACTCATTCTTAGAGCCCTGGCTGAGTCCAGGCGCTCAGATTCAAAAAAGTTTCTTCCATAAATTGTAGGGAATTGCTTTATCTTTCGATTAAATTTTTTTTTTGAAAATCGGAAAAGATTTACTCGAGTTATGCATAAAAGACCATAATCCACTTAAACGGCCCTAGCTCATTTTTGACTCGTGCAGGTGTATGCCTCGCCCTCGGCTCGGAATACAAACTCTACACTCGTCAAAAAACAGTTTTCAAAGCTTTTTGCTTAAAAATACCTTCTTGAGTTTGGCTTATTTCACAAAATGGATCGCTCATGTAATGACTTACATCCGCACCCCCACTGTAATCTACTATTTTTGTCAAAAATGTCCTTCCGAGCACTGCTACAAAAATTATTTAGGCCACTAAGAGGAGAAAGGGCTTCTGCGAGCGGGAAGAAAGATGGCGTTCAATGAAATTTCTTTTCCCCTGGCGATGCAGCAGATATTTTAGACACTAGTACAGGGAATGGGATCTTTCTTTTCCCCTGGTGATGCAGCAGATATTTTAGACACTAGTGTAGGGAATGGGATCGTTCTTCGCATGAGACGTACATCGAACAACACACATACAAAAGACTACTGCAATGAAATGCAGAGCACACTAGTGAGAAAAATCTCCCCAGAACGATACTAAAATGGCATTCGAAATATTCAGTTTTAAACTGAATGCAAAAAGAGACATATCATCCCTGAAACGACTATTCCTTCCAAAGCAAGTCAAGTAAGAAAAGCCATTCAATGATTTTCTTAAATACACTTTAACTGTTCATCGAACTGAAATTAGCTCCCCTTATTGAATGCAGTGAACCATTGGCTAATTAGATCGACATTTTCACACATAATCTTTTCGATTCCTTAGGTAACGATTTTTCAAGAATGTCAACCTGAGTTCCTACATGATTTGGTGCTAAAAATGAAAGCCTACATTTTCACACCTGGCGACTCAATCTGTCGAAAGGGTGAAGTAGCTAGGGAAATGTTTATTATTGCGGATGGAATTTTAGAGGTTTTAAGTGAAACTGGCAAAGTGCTAACGACAATGAAGGCTGGTGATTTTTTCGGAGAAATTGGTATTTTAAATTTAGACGGCTTGAACAAGTAAGGAACCATTTTTAATTTGGACGTTTTTGGTTTCAACATTTTTTGCTTTGAATGTTAAAATTAGACGAACGGCTGATGTACGATCTGTGGGATATTCGGAACTATTTTCACTGTCACGCGAAGATGTCTTAGCTGCTATGAAAGATTATCCAGAGGCACAAGAAATACTTCAGACACTCGGTCGAAAGCGATTGATGGAAGTTCGATGTGTGAATAAGAAGCATGCAAAAGTAGCCGCGGAGAAGGAGTCTTTGTCAAGTAACGTCCAACATGCTCACGTAAATGTTTCTAGTGACCAAAGAACATCTATACGATTTGTAGATAAGATCCGCACCGACGTGAAAGACTTAACGAATGCGTTCAGGAGATCAAGATGGTAAAAGATTCCACAATATAATCAATTTTTTTATTATCTTTCCATATGCAAACCCAGGGCAACCGGTCGTCGAAGCAATGAGTCGATTGAACTTCAACCGCTTCAGAACATTCGTACACCGAAAGGAGTACTTCGACGAATGCCCAGAGTTCGTTCTGACGAAATGACTGGTGATGGTGACGATAACGTTAACATGAAAGAAAAAACCACAAGTCCAATTGGCGCAGGTCTGCCGCTACTGGAAAAATTGCATACAATGCGGGACCGTCAAGTCAGTTTTTATTTATACATTCTTGACTGTAAACATAACCATTTTTATGCTAAACGTTGTGTGCGATTGTGTGTCCCATAATTAATGTATTCTGACACGAAGAATAGTCGGGTGTAGTTCATTTTATATTTCGTAACTTTACGCTTATTGAGTGAGACTGTTTCTGCGAATCTCTACGTTCAGTTTCTGGGAGATTTCTGTTCCCTCTTTTATCACTAAGAATCGGAAAGAAGTGCTAGATATCACTCTTGCCCCGGAGAATCAAGCGGATCAAATCGTTTCGTGTAGAGTATCTTCGACGCCCAGTTTCTCGGACAATCGAATCATAAACATCAGTCTGAGAGGCTGGACGAATTATGTAGTGAAATTTAGAAATCCCAGAAGAACAAACTGGGAGTAATACAGGGGCTTTCTGAAGCTACATGTGGTGTGGAACATAAACTGGAAGAAGTGATGCCGAAATCATCGGCGGAACTTAACGAGGCAGTGAATAGTATGACATGGTTGCTGACGACTGCCTATGAGAACTCATGGTCTTTCGCCTTTCATAGGAAAGATGGTAGACTCTGGAGCGTGGAAATTGAGAAACTCAGGCTTTGCGCTCGAAGAGAGTGGAATAAGACCATGAGAACGGAGGTAAATGCTGACTGGGACGCTAATAAAGCGGCTCAAAGGGCTTTCAGGAAAACAGTTCGGTGGAGGGTCAAAGAGGCGTGGAAATGCTGCCGAGCTCTTTGCGAAGGCCTAACGGTACCTTTACAGAAAGTGGGCACGGCTAAACATCTGCTGTAAGCCCATTTTCCTGGCTGTAGAGAGGAAAAAGCTAAGTCCATACCACCGGATATCTTCCTCCCGTCACAGGTGGACTAAGGCGAAACATAGTGTTTCATGGACATCGAAGGATCCTTCGAAAACACGAACTTTGATGTCATCCGCCAAGCTTTGTTGAAAGAGAAGTGGGAAGAGTGCTTGTGAGATGGATAAGCAGCATGCTCAGAGATAGGACGGTCGTAGCCGACATGTGCGATTACAAATCCAATCTCTGGCTAGCAAAGTGATGTCCACAGGGTGGAATTCTCTCACCCATACTCTGGTGTATGGTAGTAGATTCCGTTATAGGGAAACTGAATGAAGAGGGGATCTACGCGCAAGGCTATTCAGACGACCTGACAATCCTAGTCAGAGGAATGTTTGAAAGCACGCTAGGAGATCTGAAGGTCCCAAATGAGACAGATCTAGCTTCATTCAGTAGAAGACCAGTAGGATCAAGCCTTGTGGGTAAAATCAGGCTTTTTGACGTGGGCAAGTCAAATATCTTGGGGTTACAGTGGACAGCAAACTAAACTGAATTGCTCATGTCGCAGACAAAACTCAGAAGGCTCTGACGGCGACTGTTACAAGGCCCATGATGTGCCACGGCTCGGTTGTGTGGTGGCCAAGGCTCAATATCGATAAGGCGAGGAAAGGCTATTATGCATTTGCATTACTGGAGCTACGAAAACCACAGCCACCGCAGCAATGGAGACACTGCTGAATGTGCCACCTGTGGAGCTGATAGTCCAAACTAGGGCTTTCGCTAGGGCAGACAGGTTGGCGCAAAACGGCTTGTGAACACCAAATTTCCGAAACGGACATGGCAAAATATGTAGCGTGGTTTCAGACCCGATTTTTGCCATGTCCAGGGATAGGATGGGACCGATAATCAACTTTACGAGGCGATTTGAGCTAAGTATCCGGCTGGACTGGCTGGCGGGCTAGCTACTTATCTGCCAGGAAATGGTATCTAGTCAGATTTACTGATTGGTCTAAGACTTTAGAGGGAGCAAGAACCAGATGTACGCTCCAGAGACCGGAGAGGGCAAATCCTTTCATTTTTGTGGATTTGCGAACGTTCCACAGGCAGAAATCTTTGGAGCGCTGGGGGGGCTCACGAAGTGGTATCTACTGGAACGCACGGGAAAGAATTCCTTGTATGTTTCGTCAGTATGTCTGCTCTGGGTACCTGGACACTCTGGCGTGGAGGGGAATGAGAGAGCAGATGAGTTAAGTACGTAGTCTGGTGCCATGTTGAAATCAATATGACGTATAGTATTCGTTACTGCCGTTATGATGACATTAAGAGATTTTCGGCATCAGGCTGCCTTATTTAAGGCTACTTATACTTCTCAAGTAGGCAGCCTGCCGCCTACATTGTCATAGAAACTTTTTTGGCAGACCTCTGTTTGTTGCAATTTTTCTCCGTGAAAATATTCTAGACGACGATAAGATAAGGAGTTCAGGCACAAGACAAAGGATCAGTCTAGTGCCTGAATTCCTTATTTCATCGTCACTTAGAACATTTTCATGGAGAAAAATTGTTACAAACAGAGGCCTCGTTTGAGCAACACCACGTTTTAAGGAAAACTAAAAGTTTACAAAAATTTCAATAAAACAGCAAGAAATTCAAATTGATAAAGAAATTGCGCCAAAAACAAAACTTAGGCTGAACTTCAGCTGAACATGTAAAATTTTCATGACGACTCAACAAGACATCGTAACATCCAATCTATACAATAGCCTTTTCAATAATTTTCAAAATTAAAAGCGACTTAGGCACCCGACTATGCATTTTTTATAGAATCTATACTTTTAGATAAATAGAACTCCTTAAATTACTAACATCCTTACGTAGTGATAAATAAACAGTATTTTCGATGATAGCTATACATAGGCCACTGTGGAGACTTGAATCATAATTTGGCAGCAAATTAGTTGCTTCCATCGTATATAGACGTGCATGTCTAGAGTTTTTATTGCTAAGTTTTTAGATAAATAGCCAGGATTGTAAATTCTAACATATGACAGTATGTCCCTTTGTAAATCATTTGAATAATCATCCTATTGCAGTGTTAACTTATTTGGAGCTTCCGTGCGCTTTGAGCTTTTTCCGAAAATTCGAATTTGCTCCCAGACGGCTGGAAAATCCATTGATATTCAAATAAAGCTCAAATCCCAGGAAAGCTCGTCAATGCTAGCAAGAGAATCAATTGTATAGCCACAATTAACCAAATTCTTCCGCGGAAATCCGTTCGGCCAAAGAACAATGAAGGCTTTCAAAAGCTTCTTTTGTTCAATGTCGGAACGACTTTCCGCGGAAGAATTTGTTTAATTGGGTAGTGCACATAGAAAAAATATTTCTCCCAATTCGGTGGTACACTACACAACAAAGCAATTCAAAACTTCTAATTACAAAACTAAAACAAACATGACGCTGTGTTACCATCTGGGAAAAGAGGAATATTTCGCTCTAGTTGGAATTCCCTATTTTCTCCCCTATCGAACTCCAAAAATGTTAGTATTCTCAAGGAATTTAGGAAATATTAGTTTTCGTGAATCAATTTATTTATCATTTTGTGGATAGGTCAAAGAGCTTTTGTGATCGAACTTAAATTTCAAAAAAGCTCAAAGCCCTTAAAATCTATTTCAAAGGTTAACAATTAACCAGAGTTGTTGTGTTTGTAAACGCTCTTGACAAAACGGAATAAATTACAACGCCCTCCGGATCCGACAATTATCTTTGTCGATAGGTTTTCTGACGTGCGCCCATTCACCAAAAAGGGGCTGTTCATAAATTACGTAACACAAAAATTGACATTTTCAGATCCTGTAACGCTAAAAAAGTCGTATTTGACTGTAACGCTTGCCTCATGACCTCGCCTTCCTGCGTTACGTAATTTTTGAACGGCCCCAAAGTGCTAACGCCGAAAGAGTGTATTTCAATATACCCCAATACAAACGAGCTGTGTACGTACGCGCGAGCGAAGTCCAAGCGAAAGTACACATCGAGTGTGTATTGGGGTACAATTGAAAGATATTTTGCTGTATGTGCGCGAGTGTGTTGGTGCAATGCCGCGAAAGAAAGCTTTCGCTACCTATCAATGCAAATACATACACACCAACATACCCTCGCTGTATAAACGAAATGAAATTTTTTAATTGGCGCACTATTTAAAATTCAAAATGAATTTTTTTGTTGATGTCGTAGAAATTTGTTTTGCCCCCTAGATGAAAAAATATAAAAGGCGACCAAACTTCGATCATTTCTAATTGTAAAATAAACTCACCGATCTTGATACTACACCTACCCTACCTATACCTTGACGATTTCTCATATAAAATCAAAACTCATATCACAACCCATTACCAACACACAATACGCGCCCATCAATGCAAATAATTTAAATGTTAAAAAAATAGTTTTTAGTATACAAATCCCAAGCTTTTAGAATGTTTGTGAGTTTTGTAATATTATGCACTTAGGACCGCGAAGACCGAGCACCTACAATGATACCTTCCCCTCAAACTCATGTAACATCCGCTGTTTCACCACAGCAATCAATATTGGAGGGATCCGAACGAGAGGTAATTGGTGCCGGCCTACCACTTTTAAGGCGATTGAAAATGTTAAAAGCCAAAGAAGAGCGCTTGGCTAAAGAATGTCACAACAAGGTAAATTTTTTGTTTTTCTTTACTTTTCTAGTTGGTGGGAAGCAGCGAAATAGTATATTTCAACATACCCCAATACACGCGAGATGTGTACGTGCGCGCGGGCGAAGCCTAAGCGAAAAGTACACATCGAGTGTGTATCGGGGTATTTTGAAAAATATTTGTCTGTAATAGTGAGAGTGTGTTGGTGCACATACAGCGGAAAGGAACTTTTCGTCCCAAGTGATGGGAAAATACAACCAATACACTCTCACGTATACAGAAAAATGAATTTTGTGAGCTTATTTGAATTCGAAGGAAATCAAAACTTTCTGCTAGATCGAATTCAACAGAAAATTGAATGTTCGAAAGATAATTTAGAATTGATCTTTAATCGACGTATTTTTATCGTTTAGTATTGCGAATGTTGTAATAGTGATGTCTTTTTGATGTTTTGATGTTGTATTTCATGTTGTACAAATACCGTTCACCACTGATGCATCAGTTTTGATGGATTGTCAATACATCAACAGTAAATTACACAACTTAAAATAAAATAAAACTTATACATCACCAATGTATAACTAATACATTACAAGTAAATCACTAGAACAATACTAGTGAATCACGAGTACATTACTCGTACATCAGAAACACAGCACAACACCAGACATTAGCAGCAATCACCATCAAACGGCCTATTAACTTAATATACGGCCAACTTCATCGGGGGATAAACCCTTTAACAGAACGTTATTTTCATTTCATTCACTCTAAGTACACTATCCATAATAAATTGAGATAAAACACAGCCTTCCCTTTTAACAGCGCATTCTACCCTGCGTTACCATACGAATTTGCTTGAGTTACCATTATTTTATGCAAAATGGTATATTTTTCATATTGAGTGAGTGAAACAACATTTTGTGTGCACTCAATTCTATAGCGTTTACATAATTTACTAAGTAGAAATACCGATGGAATACACATTACAGTACCCTTCATAATTCCTTTATGACAAACGAAGCGTCTTCACAAGCTAAAGTGCTGATTTCGTCGTTTACAACTCATGAGTACACCTTGTCTACTAGACCATGTGTATATCAGCACACTCGGTCTCAGAATGATGACTTCTATGAAGAGCACACTTTCTTATACAGCACTTGAATCGAAACGAACGACTGGGCTAAGTAGTATTTTGAACGCTTTGAAGTACAGGAATTACGAATTCGTTTGATTATTTTGGTTAGTTCGCTGGAGCCAAAAGTTTAACGTAAATATTATCTTAGATAGTCGTTAAATTGGGTAATCTGCTTAGCAGAAATAATTCCAAATGCAAAATAACCAGACGAATTCGTAATTCCTGTACTTCAAAGCGTTCAAAACACTACTTCACCTAGTCGTTTATTTCGATTTAGGTGGTATATAAGAAAGTGCGCTGTTCATTCATCTATCATCCTGTGACCGAGTGTTCTGATATACACATGGTATAATAGGCAAGGTGTACTGATGAGTCGTAAACGACGAAATCAGCACATTAGTTTGTTAAATCTTATGAAGACGCTTCGTTTGTAATAAAGGAATTACGAAGGGTACTGTAATGTTGATACAAGGGTGGACTTTAAATCACAGTAATTACCGCAGTTGTTGAAAACAAATTTTCTTCAAGTGCAATAGTACTGAAAAACCTTTTGACCGATGGAATGGTTCACACTGACCCTCTATACAAAAATGTTGTTCGAATGCTGAAGAAATATTTGAGTTTATCAAACAAAAATACATTAGGTATGCAACAGCAAAGCATCAATTACAACTACAACATTCACAACACTAATACTAAGGCAATTCACTTCAAACAAATATAACAAATAAAGTATATTCCGTATAAACCGCATATTTCGCATATATTTTTATAAATTTGACAGAACTGTCAAATCGATGGATCTCTTCTATTTTTTTCACGATTATTGATCCAAAAATGACGCCGGATGAAGATATTTCTAATGAAATCCAAAGATCGGATGGTTCCGAAGCGAGAGACAGTTCGCTGAAAAAAATTGTTTTTGTTTCTGAGCCACGAAGTCTTTAATCTATTCTCTTAACTCCTGTTCGAGGGGCAGATAATCTTATTTTTTGTGTGCGAAAGGATTTTGAACGGATTTTCTCTTTACCATTTTTGAAAATGATGATTTTTTTCTTTTATGTTCTGTTCATGGATTTTCTGTTGCTTCGAAGTACAATTTTGAAGATTCTCTTTGATAAAACCATCGATTATTTTCAAAACTATTTTTTTGAGTGCAAACGGATTTTCTAGTTTTAAACTCTCCATAAAATTTGATGACGTACTTCTGCTTTTTTGTGGTTTTCCAGGTACCTTCGTCCCAGTACTTTTTCATGTAAAAAACATATGTTAGGTAATTTTCTTTCAGATAAGTGACAATGTTCCCATGAAACAATAAGTTTCTATTGTTGGCATAAAAATAGAACTTTTTATTACACCATTTCTTAATTTGAGATCGTGACAGTAGCATAACATTTCCTTAAGCTTACCATACATTGTAAGATTTTATACATTTACAATACTTGGATTGTGTTACCGCAAAAACTTTCTACGTCTGTTTACGGAGACTCCTTCCCTTCTAACAGCAGACGTCATTAATGTACAGTCCCTTTATCTGCCCCTCGCTACTGTCAACTACAATTTCGAAGGATATGGTCACCATATATGCAATAACTAATCGTATGCTGGACTGCTATGAAGTTAGCACGATAGAGAATATGGTGGTAAGAGAGTCAGTACGTGAAAAGTGAACGGCTCCTCGACACTTGTGTTATATTCAGCCAAATATTTACGTTGTGTCATTTAATGTTCACAGCGTTATGGGCTTATCGGCGCTTTAAGTAGAACAAAATCTCTTTGCATACATTTTTCACGGGCAGGAACTTTCTCGTTCTGCTGTCTGGCTTGGACTCATTGGTGATTTCTACCGGAGATAGTAGTGGCCATAAGCTTTCTAACGACTATCTCACTACTGCATCCAGTCCTCAGATCTCGCATCTCTTGGACAACGGTTTTTAAGACATTATTTCAATATAGGAAACTTTGCTCGCATATTAAGATTTTGTAGGAGGTGCTTCAGGAAGTACAGTAAAAAATAAAATTGGACGTGTAAGTTATTAACATTTTATTAAAAAAAATTCGCGTAAAGCGCCGATGGACTCATAACGCTAAAGAGGAGCTTGTGAGTGAACATTAACTGACACAATGTAAAGGTTTGGCTGAGTATAGTACATTGTGAGAGAGTCACGAAGAGCCGTTCACTTTTCACGTACTGTCTCTCTTACCACCATATTCTCTCACAGGCGGATTCTCTCACGGGCTAACTTCACAGCAGTTATGGTACGAATACCTGGCGGTGACAGAAGAATTGTTATTCCTATGTTGGTTGGTATTAATAACGTAATCTTTGTGTACGAATAGCATCAACTATGTTGAACTGGCCTGAACCTTCCACCATTTTATTTTAAATTAAGAAACACATTGCTCGAACTTTTGAAGATTTGAGAACACTAAAACAACAATTTCAGGTACAGTCTCAACCTCTGCATTCATCATCGCCCACGTATAGTAGCATTTCGACAATAGCATCCCTCAAATCATCTGCAACACCTTCAACTAGTGCAGCTGGTTCGACTCCGTCCGCATCTAACAAGCCACCGTTGAAAGTATCGTTTCGAGAACATATGAGAAGCATAAATATGGATAGAAGGACATCAGCGACATCAACGGAACGTGAACCAAGAACCAAAATTGAATTGACCGATATGAAAGAACAACTAATTTCGAGCACATCATTTAGTAGTAGGCATAGCAAACCGTCCACACTTTCAATTAAGGATAAGATAATGCAATTGAGACACGTGAATCAACCAAAAAAAATTGAAGAACAACCGCCAGATAAACTGAAACCATGGAACAAACTAAAATTGGCCACAGTCGTCAATACCACCGGAAGTTATACAAACCTCGCTAATAGCATACACGAAGAAGAATTTCCCAGTGAATGTGAAGCAAGTCCAATGCTAGTGGAAGCAGATGAAAAGGCTAGCTGGACTGCTGTTGATGAACATAAGAAAAAAATGAAAGTTGATCAAGTTAGTGCAAGTGATAGTGAAACCAAAACCAAAACTGATTCATTGAAAAACAAAGTGCCGAAGAGGAAACCGAGATTACTTGGAATTGCATGCGAAAGAAAAGTGTATGAAACAGTGGACGATTTATCGCCAGAGTACAGTGACCTTACATTTGTACAAAAGTTGAATCTTTTAAATGAGCGCCAAAAGTTAGCCGAACTGGAATCCGCCATGAAAACCCGAAGCTTTAGCTTGGACTGCACCGAATCCAACAATGCAACTGATTTCACAGAACCGTTAATTCGAAGCCACAGTGAGGCGTCCGGAATAGCTCGGCCAAAACCGATTCATAACACCACCGTTCCCTTGATTATTCAACCGTGTTTACAGTCACCTCGTAGTCCTGAATCGAATGAAACGTCACAACGACGTTGCCTGAAGACTTTACTGAAGCAATTATTGGAAGAAAAAAATCAACAACCGCTTGTTGGCGGTGATAAAGACAGCTTAACGGATTTAAAGGGATTAATGCGAGCACCTACCGTGGAAGGGTACGTCGCTAGACACAGCAGATTTCAGAAGAGCGTAACCTTCAATTCAACTCTTTCTAGTCCACCACACAGTGCTCATAGTACTCAGAGTACTATTCAAGCGGTGGAAGAACGAAGCCTTTTTCCTGTTCTTAGCGCACACAATTTAGATACGATGATAAACAATTCGAATGTTATTAGTGATCAGATAGATAATAGTACAAATAATTTAGAATTGGATTATCAAGACGGAAGCTATCTGAGCAATGATGGATCGCCAAAGTCAACGCCATTTATATCTAGAAAGCTCATCAAAGGTAACGAATTTTTAATTAGCTATACGCACATAGTAAATCACATTAAACATTTATATTTTCCTTGATGTTCACACAAACTATCTATTTCTATGTCTTTTATATTTTTTATGGCACTTTCGACGTGAGTGACAATACAGAGGGTTAAACGTAATGCATCGAAACAATATAAGCTCAGTCCCCTTTAAAGTTTATCGATGCTGATTTTGGCTAGACGTCAAGCTTATCGAAGAGTTAAATTTATCAGCATCGATAAACTCTAAAAGGAACTCAACTAATAAGTTTATCTGCTCTTATCCGGTTAAAACTGATGAATGCTTGCTGACAGGAACACAATCAAATGAAAAATACGTATCTCGGGAAATCGGGAGAAAATAAATTTGCTGAAAGCAGTTGACTCCTAAGGGATCTAGGGTCAATGCACGAAATTCAGTCGACTTTGGGACTTTGTCAGCAGATAGGGCTTTGTCAGCCGACAAAACTGTTCCCCTCAATTTGCTCTGCAACATTGCAAAAAAATATTTTTGGTTAGGGTCGACCTCAGGACCGACATGACATGAGGCCTACTTGAGCCCAAAGCAAAGGCAAAAGTTTCTTTTATAAATAGTCGGCAATGCCTAGATCTTTCAAACGAAAATCAGGAAAGATTTACTCGAGTTATGTACAAAAAACACGTAGGGCACCAGCAGAGACTCGTTTGTAGTGTCCTAGCTAAGTCCAAGGACTCAAATCCAAAAAAAGTTTCTTCCATGAATTGTCGGTCATGCCCAGATCTTTCAAATAAATCGGTAGAGTTTTACTTAAGTTATCGCGGTGACGGACGGACATTTTCTTTATTGCTGATAGAAGGATAATGATCGAAACTCCCCCTACTCCCGGATCGAAATTTGACTGGTTACAAACGTCGCGGTAAACGCATAAGACCTCTTTTAGAAGAACTTCGTTCTTTGTACGGGTCTGAAAAGAAAAGAAGCAAATTATTGAGTAGTGACAAACAAAGAACAAAACCGAAGTTGACACAACGCTCGATTCTGGGGCTGACACATAGATTCGGTCACGTAGTAGTTACTCCTCTAATGTGAGAACAGTTAGCGGTGAGATGAAAAGATGAATAATGAACAAGTGCAGACCCATTGTCACTATTGACTCCCCAAGCCTTAGTGATCCCTGCAGGCACGCCTGAAGCCAGTTAACGAAATTATGCCCTTCACGATGCTGGGCAATGCATTGTACTTCGACACTCCTCGCACGTAGAAAGAGCGCGTGATAATGTCTCTATCATTTCGAGGAAGGATTAGATTCATAGTTCTAGCCGATGAGCCTAAAACCAGATTTTTAAACAAATAATTCGATTCCTGTAAACTCATTACTTTATGGAGAAATGACGAAGTAAGGTAGTGGAAGTACGTGGACAGGTCATTTCCCAGGATTGAATTCTGATGGTTGGAGGGTGGAGACGGAATCATTGCGTCGTATGTTGTATCAGGCATGCATTGAAGGGTTTCTGCAGAATCTCCTTTGCAAAGGCTGAAAGTTCCCCCAAAACTGGGCAGCCCCAAAAATGAGGCAGGAGCAAGGATGCCACAAGACGCTTCCGAGTTTCACGAGGAATGAAAAGAGGCTCTTGCCACCATCTTGGAGCCAGACCGCCTACTTGAGAAATTTTAGTAGCCATGAAGAACACAGTCTGGTGTGTTATATGTTAATGTCATCGTAACGGGTAAAGGAAGAATAACGATACGATACGTCATATGGCTAATTCCATCGGTAGCTCATATCTCGTAGCTACAATGTCACCTGGGGAGTCTCACATAAATCATACTGAAAGAGTGAAGGAGATGAAATTCGTTACTCAGGTGACGGTACCGATGGAATTATCCATATAAATTTCAACTCGGCACCAGACAGCCTTCAGGCAGTCTGGTATGTAAATGTAGAGGACAGCAGTAGCCTTATTTCATCCCGAACAACTCTGCTGAAGACCAAATATTTCTATCTTAAACATTTGAAGATTTATTTAGGTTACACCACTGCTGTATCAGAAAATGTAAATGAATATAAATACATTTTTTTAGAAATTGCGTCTGATAACTCCTGGGATAAAATTTTTCTGCAAACTATTTCTTCAGTAAAGTTGTTCCTTATTTCATCCTGAACAACTTTACTTAAGACCAACGATTTCTATTTCACCGTCTTATACTGTTATTCGTACGTGCCCACATTATTGACATATTCCGCACTGCGTGCTGGTTAGTGCGGGTTGGTGAGTGGACCACATACTTAACGTGAGTTCCGAACCACGCCTATATGTTGTAGCTACATATAGGATTTTTTATCTGGTGTTAATTACATCTACGCCTTAAGATAGGCTCAGATATCTGTAAATGGGTGACGTCATGTATGTCATTCTTCTATATACGGTTCATTATAGATACCAAACACCACAACTGCCGACATTTGGAAGCTTGGGTATGTCTTAGAACGATACTATCATACTACAAGTTGAAGAAAAATCCTATACAGAATTTTGTCCTCGCCGCGATCGAACCCGGGTATTCTTGGTGGAAAGCCAGTACCTTACCCCTGAGCTAACCCGTTCGTTTATAAATTTATAAATTATAAAAAAATTTCGAGTAAAACTTTTGAATACAAGCCGATAACGCCGCTGCCGCCGTCTCTAAATTACGTTCGGCGTGCCGCCGCCGACTTCTCAATACTCGGCGCACCGCCGCCGACTGTTTTAAAATCGGCGCACATGTCTACATTACAACTTATGGATGTAACACGAAATTGAGTTTAAACAAATCCAGATTTAAATTATGCCTTTATCCCATCACCAAATTCATTTGAGCCTAATCCTGAATCTGGATTTGTTTAAACTTACTTTCCTCTTGTTCATTGTTGACAATTGTGCCGTATTCTGCGTTTCAATTAATAAATTAATTATTGGTATTACAGTTTAAATTGTTGAATATGCAAAGAACTTACGGAAATCCTCTGTATTTATCGTAGGGTTACACTTCTGAGGTTAGACGCACTCTGACAATATCAATTCAAAAAATTAAAGTAGAAAGCCGCCACATTTATACCTCTGAAGTATACCTCTACATGTCATTTGTACACTCGAAATTCTGTTGTCAATTAATCACTTTTAGTTGTTGCAGATCCAGCTAATAAGCTAACACACAACTACAGTTATCGTAATGTTGGTTAAACTCACAAAATACTACGCTTCGCTTAAATTATTAGCTTCGAATTTGTTTGTTTATTATTTCAAATTAGATTTTTATGTTACAATTGATCCAAGGTAATCGACTGGCAAGCACACGATTTAAACTTTTTTCAGCATCAATTAATATGACAGAAACTTTTTTGAGCTACGAACAGCTTTTAAGAAAAATAAATATTTCGCGATGTTCCAGAATCTTACAACAAAACTTTCAAGCTTTTTTTAGCGAAAAGTTCCGGACAATTTAGGAGGCCAAAAATTTTCCGTACAAAGCCGTAATTTTCTATTTAAAAATTGTTTAAAAATGCAATCTTTTTCGGCTAAAACAACTGTTGTTGCAAACACTTTTTCCAGAGAAAGAAAGTAGACGCATCTAAAAACGTAGCTGGTGTAACAAAGCCCAACGCTTTGTAACGCTTTTTCTAATGTTTGAGTTAAAAAAAAATCTTTGTAAATAACGTACACTTTACCTGGCTTAACGGCTCATTATATTAAACGCGATGCGAATCGCATCGCGTAAGGTCTGTGTGAAAGCTCAACTTGACAGAACTAACATTTTTTTTGTCAAGTTGAGCTTTCACACAAACCTTACGCGATGCGATTCGCATCGCGCTCAATATAATGACCCCTTTAGCTCGGAAAGATCACAAAAACATTGAGCACCGCGTAGTACGTTTTCCATATTTGGAGTTAGTGTACATAAGAATTGTAAATTGCTTTTTAGTGATAGCGAAAACTTTTTTGTCACGTTCCCGACGCTGCGTTAATTACCTTTGATCGTAAAACATGCACAGAAAACAATTCTTCAACAACAACGAATATTGTCAAATATCTAATTTCTTTTACCCTTTCTCCTTATCTTGGCATTTTTATAGGTTCGATTGAGGAGCAAGAGTATTTCGGTGAGGTCCTTCTAGGTATCAAACATGTCATCCAAAGTCACCTTCGTGAAGTTCAAGTGAAGTTTCAAGATCGTTTTCTCAGTCTTGAATTGGATGTTCTACAACGAGACAAAGTAATCAGTCAATTACAGCGTCGGATACAAGAGTTGGAAGAAAATCCTTTAACGCAACAGAGGAGAAGTGGCAGCCCAGCTACATCCTTAAAAAGTGGTAGTTCTGGTTCAATTGACATACCTTTCATGGTAATTTAGGCACTAAATTTAAGAAAAAAAAAACATTTTCTCAATCGAAACACTTTCAGCGAGGTGATTCCGTTGATACAATATTTGCATCCTCACCACCATCCGAATATGATCGAACTAGGACGAAAGTGATGTCAAAAAAGCGAAGTTCTCCGCGGAGAACGAATATTGAACGTTCAGTGGAAGAGAGTAGTGATCAGGATAGCTTTCACTGTCAGACTCCATCTGAAGTTTTGCAATTAAATCGCGGTATTATGATGACGGATGCGACTGGAAATATAGCCGAAATGTCACAATCTGTGGTGCTAAACATCGAAGACAGTTCACGAACGAGTTCCAGTTCCTGTGAATCTCAATTGGAAGATGACATCGACAATGTTGAAGAAGAATTGCATTGCGATGATTGGGAGATTCGGATGTTAGCGGCCGAGCTTAATCGACGAGAAAGTAAGAAAGAGGAAGCAAAAAGTTCCGATAGCGGTAGTGGACCAGACAAGCACAGTAGGATGTTACGACGACGTCGTAGAAAAGACAAATCGACTGAATCTGAATCAGAGATAAGTGGTACTGATGGTAAGAACGATGATGAAAATGATCATTTAGCTAGACCTAGAGCGGCAAGTCTCGATCAGCACAATTTGCGACGTCAGACTCCCAAAGGCGTCATAAAAGCTATGAGCTTCGATCGCGATAAAGATCGACTTTGAGAGTTAAGATATGAAATTTGTATTATAGAAGTATCGGTACGTAGACTTCGTCCGTTCAAAAAAAGACGTTTGTGTTAGGAGAAAAATACTTTTAACTATGAAATTGATTGGTGGTTTTGGATTTTCTGTTTTGTTTTAAGCTGATGCACATTTCGATCAATAAAACTCTATGTTTATGGCTGGAAAAACTTGGAAATCGTCAACTGTAATCACATCTGAGTTTTGGTACAGAAAAAATTGGCTGTGCGGTCGCAATTTTTAAATTTTATTAAAGAAAGCATCTCGATTTATTAGAAAGCATCGTAATTTCTACAACGAATAGAATTTCTCTTTCAACTTTTTCTTAGTGGAATTTGAGCTTTGCTGTTCTATTTCACGGATCATACCGATTTTCCATTCCATTTAGCATCTGACCAACCACCGAAGAGTGGTTTTAAAGGTTCATGTTCGCTACAACATTTAATTTGATTTTGAATGCAAATCGAACATCATCCATTCTCACCACTTCCTTAATCTCGAGTCGGGCATTAACTTTTTTCCACTCGTAAAAATAAAGAACTGGTAAGAACAGATGTTTACCGAGGAAATGTTTACCATCGGGGGTAAAATTGAACAAGTTTTTCATTTCAACTGGCCAATTTTACCCCCTGAGACCCGTCCACTTATACCCTGTTTGAACAATTCACCACACCTGGTCCATTTCACCCCCGTATACCTGGCCAATTATACCCTGCTTGAACAATCCCCCCACACGGCCAATTTCTCCACAATAAACGATAATTTAACAGATGAAACTGTAAAAGTTACGAAGACAGTAGCCCACTGAAATAAACATCTTCCACAATGCCAATCACAAACGTTATCCTTTTTCCTGACGCTGTACGGTTCGGTAGAATTTTGATAAAGCCATAAACTGGAGGTCAACATATCATGAAAATAATTGATTTTTTTCATTTCAATTAAAGTTTACGTTGTCAATTTTGAGAGTTGTTGTTGTTTATTGTAACTCTTTACTTTAACCTTGTTCGAATAGCCAAAGCATGCATCACATTTTTAACTTCTTAACTTTAGGTACCTAAGGGATAAGAATCTCGGAATTATGAAGACAAAGCCTCAAATACATTTTCTGCCAATTTAGACGTTAACAACTTAGCAATAAATTCTTTTAAACTCAATAAACTCTGCATATGAGGAGTACGGAATGAAGATAAGTGTAGGGAAAATTAAGGAAAGGAGGAAAGTGGGAAACGTGGTGGCCAGTCAGTTGAGGTCGCACGTGTTCAGCAAAAAGGAATTAAGTAGCTATCCACAGGTCAACTTTCTGGCCGACGATTCTGTTCAGTAGTGAGAGTTGGGTTGACTGCGTGTAACGATTCGATAACCTCACTTTATATTTCACACTTAAATTTCATACAAAAACAAATAATTCGGAAAATTCAAATATAATTTAAAATCACTGTTCCTTAAATACTAAATGCGCATCCCCTTAACCTGTATGTTGGGCGAATAAAACTGTAGATCCTTAAGACACAGTATAATTCCAATTCCAACGTGGCTAATTGTTCTCGCAAATTCCTCATTGTATGAATGAATCTTTTGATAGGAACTTCTTGTTTCCAACAGCCAATTTTATGCATGAGCCTAAAAGCTGTGATCGAAGACCACTTTAATGATGAAGAGAACCGAACTGATCATTGAAATCTTACCCCGATCCATCGGGCTTAATCAAAATGACAACTAATAATTATGGCTCACGTTAGCGTACTTCACTTTAACACGAACATTTATACCTTAACGAAATGGTAAAGGTTTAAAACAACTTATCTGTTTAAAGTCCAAAATGAAAATCGAAAAACCATGTCCTGTCTGATTTTGTGAAGTATTAACCTGACAACTTCAATGACACCTCACAATGTCTTTCGCACACCATCTGTTTGTCAACGGTTTCACCATATGTCTCCAAAAACTAATTCACCGGTTAATTCAAAAGTCTTCTTAACCTAATGTTATGGATTCAATAAATCATAAAATAAAAAAGCTTCACATTCGATAAGTCTTCCCCATGAAGTGGCATCTTTTATATTGAAGAGTTTTTTGTAAGTTGATCAAATTGATCTTGTTATTATTACAGCAATTATTCGTTAGGTTAACTTTGACAGATCTTGCGTTAGCAATAGATTTGTGAAAATGATCACCAGTAATTACTGTACGCGCTGCTGAATATTTGACGTTTGAAATTACATTTTGACAGTTGAATAAATCGACTTTTGATCCCAACAGTAGACTCAAAATGGGCTTAGATATCTTCTTCGAACTCGCTCACCTCCACAAATAAGTATTCAATTTTTGTTTTTTTTTTCAGATTTCTGTGAATGAAAAGCTTACATAATTTCCTCATAATTCTTTACAGATATTGCCGAAAATACTAAATTTATGTCTTAGCTTGTCCATTATTTTTATGTTAATTTGATATGATAATTTATCGTGAATACAATCCCAACACATTGTCTCCATACGCACTTTTTACTTCAAACCGGTTTTCATGCCGAAATACGAAGCGGAATGAAATGTATTTCCACATCGAGTAAACAAACAGCTCTGTGAGACTTTATGTCGACATCGATATCTTTTTGGAGTTAAAGGTTTTAACGCATTCCGAAAGAAATTTTGAAAAGTGCTGAATATTCATCTTTCTTGTATCTGTAGAGACGCTAAATTCGCAGAAATGTTGTTGTAATTGGGAAATATTGTTCCGTGCATTTCATATTTTTCTTCTAACGAGATTTTGTTTTCTCTAGTTGTTACACACTGAGACAAAAAGTGTAAAATTTATTATTTTAATTCAACAATTTTTTTTAAATTACACAAGATGGGAGCAAAAAATCTCGCTCGCTTTTTACACTGAAAAATTTTTTGTGTATCTGTTTTGGACGATTGATCCTAAGTATTTCCGCATGTAGACTTGGCTCTGCTCGGTCTACAAGTCGCGAAATTGCCTAAAATTAATCGTCCAAAACAGACACACAAATAAGTATTTGACAGTCCTTTCATGAAAAACGCTTTTGTTCCAATTTTGTCAGTCACTAGGAGAGAATAGTTATTTACGTAACTAGGAAAAACATATATTTTCCGAGTATCGTACAATATTTTTCATTCCGAGGGCACAGAAAACTGCTTTTCTGTTTTAAAATAGGACGGAAAACACTCTCTATCGGGTCACAATTTTTATATCATTGTTAGTTTTCCTAAGGTAAGTGCATAAATAACCGTTTTTAACTAGTTTTTCAGCAAAAGACGATGTATAACGTTATAAATTGAGAACTTACCTTTACTAATTTAGGAAGAGTAATTTTTCTGACAGTAAAGACGCAATATTTCCAAAATGAGTGAGGAAAACAATTTTCCAACTTCCAATAAGCCTCTTTCTTAAAATTACCTCCGATGTGACGTACATTTCTTTCACCATTTTTCGACTCACACTGGAGGGGTCTCTAACTTCAATCTACTTATTTTACAAAATTTTTTTGTAGTTTTTAAAAATTAAAACTCGACTTTTCAAAAACTGGGTCATGCCCGCAGCGGTAGCGGAGGGCTTGACGCGGTCCCAACACCCCAAAAAAGAAGTCCACAAACTCAAAAAACTCCATACAAAAACCTTTGGGACAAGGAGCTAAATATACGCGAGGGGAATTTTTAGCCTGAAGCCTGAAAATTTTTTTCGCCGGAAACTATTTTTCGCCAGAATTTTTTTTTTCGCCTGAAATTTTTTTTCGACGGAAATTTTTTTTCGGCTGAAATTTTTTTCGCCTTTTTTTTCGCCGGAAAATTTTTTTCGCCTGAATTTTTTTCGCCGACATTTTTTTACGTTGTAAATTTTTTTTCATCAAATTTTTTTTCGCCGAAAATTTTTTTTCACCGGAAATTTTTTTTGCCGGAAATGTTTTTCTTCCAAAATGGATTGATTGACACTAATTGATTTTATCAACGAAAGTTGGGGTCGCCGCCGCTAGCTATGGCAGCTGCTAGAAGTGCCTTAGCGCCAAATTTCGTCTCTACCTCCAACACTACTGATATCACAAAAAAACCACTTAAAAGGTGTCACCCTTTGCAATCCCTAATGTCCACTTCCAAAATTAGTGATATCGGGACGCTGTCGCTGATAATACGCAGAAATTTGTTTGAATTAAATGTTAGTTTGTGGTCAAAGTTTTATTCTTTGACAAAAATTGCATCACTTCTTTCTAAAACATAATTACGTTGTGTTCAAAAAATTACGTCACAAATTACGTCCCAACGACGAAATAATTTTTCTGTATTTTCAATTTTTACGCTGCAAAAATATAACTTTTGTTTCGTTGTGCGGAGATTGTTTTTTTTTTAAATTTTTGCGTGTGAAAACTGACAGAAAATAAAATAAAAAAACGTACCTTGTTAGAAATATGATTGACTGTACTTTCGCCACTTGAAAAAGGAAATGTACATTAAAATATTCTGTCGCCGTCGGAGTCATATGTAGGCCTAAAGTCGGCTGAGATGGTTCATCGTAACAATGAAAGATCTTAGCCGACTTTGAGCTTACCAAGGGGATCAAGAAATAATATTTTTGGTGCAGTACGTAATAATAACGTAAGTATGTAAGCCGTTACGTAAGAAGTTACGTATTTTATCTAACGATTACGTTACGTAACCTTATCTTCAGTCTATGGAAATATTCAAATCTGGTGCTCTCTGCTTCTGACCGCCGACGACTATTTTTTTTCGGCGCTCGACTCTGCTCCTGAGTACCCTAAAAAGGGTGATATTTCGCTTTCTTACCGTGAAATGAAATTGTTTGAAGTGTTTTATTAGATTTGGTAACAAATGACATCTTTCCATTTTTAGTCTATTTTATCCATAAATCTTAGAAGTGAGTTACCCCTATCTCACAATATTCTGGAAGATAAAGTTCGTAGAATTACTCAATCGTCAGAGTGTAAATGTAAAGAGAGTTGAATTTTTCCTTTTGTTATTTTTGACGTCTCATAATGGTGCTGCACCAGGCTTTGACCAGGTATCTGAAGACGAGCGGGTTGCACGAAACTTCGAAAACCCCGACCCGAACCCGAACCCAAATTGTTTTTTTTCGGGTTCATGGGTTTCGGGTCTCGAAAATTTTAATCGGGTCGGGTTCGGTCCGGGTCGGGTTGTTGTATCATTTTATTCGGGTCCCGATCCTTTATTGACTTTTTATATTTTACAAAACTCGTCTAAATGTTATCATCTTACATTACACGAATTTTGTTTTAGTCTAACGTCCGCGAAGAATGCAGATGTCGGGCCTTGAAATAATTTTTGTTTCGAAGTAATTTGGGTTGTGAGTTTCGAAAAACTTGAGTGTCTGGTTCGGTCCGGGTCCGGTTTTGAAACAGTTCGGGTTTTGGGTTTTGGGTTTCGAAAAACTTGAGTGTCGGGTTCGGTCCGGGTCGGGTTTTGAAACAGTTCGGGTTTTGGGTTTCGGGTTTCGGGTTTCGAAAAATTTTATCGGGTCGGGTTTCGAAAAATGGTCGACACGCTCATCTCTACAGGTATCTACTTGAAAAGAGTAAGTAATTCCCCTCAGCCAGTCGTTACCTATCGAAATGAATTGTCAAGACTCGTAATGTGCGACAACGATACCATATAACTCAAGCAAACGAGTCGCAGAGATTCTTTTCCCAAGTGTGTCCTTTTGAAGTCGACAAAAAGCGCAACAGAATAACAAAACGAGCTTGAACGAACGTTCAATTTAACTTTTTTTCTCAGTGTGTAAAAAAATAAGATTCTTGTGTTAAAGTTTCTTTTCAATGCTATGAAAACAACCAAAAAATATTTTTTTCTTTGGTTGGTGAAGACTAAGAAAATAATGAAAAATAAAATATATTAGTGATGGTAATGAAAGCTTTATAGTTATTTAATACGAAATATTGAAATAATAAATGAATAATGTATTTTTAGAAATCCAAATAACTTGTAACCCCAACAGACCCTAATAACATACAATACAAATCTTTAAGTCGTTCAACTTCTCAACATTAAAATTAAAGATTACATGTAAGTAGATGGAAATTATAATCTTCAAAATAAATAATCTGAAACACAGAAACACTTTGCGACTAATCTGTTTCTATTGAAAACCTTGTTTTAGTCCACGAAGCAACTACAGGAAACTCAAAAATTATAAATACAAAATGAAAAAATTCCAGCCCAAAGACCTTTCTCCTTAGTTTTAGTAATCAGTTTATTGATTGACATTCGCTCAATTTTTTTGACATTCGTAATGAATTTTGAGATTTATGGTTTTGACGATATTGTTTGGTTTAACAGAAGCAACGAATTTTCACATTTTTGTAATTATTAGTTTGTCACATAGTTAGTCATGTTGATACGCAGCCTAGCCTTGGGTGGAGGTCGAGACCTAGCTTCATCTTGCTTGATCAAATCCATAGCCGAGGAGGCTGACGAGTGCCCAATCACGCGGTACCGCTAGTCCTCTTTTACAGATGGGAAAGTTATCACCCCGATACTGTCAGGGTGACGCAACTTACCATGTGGTTCTGCTGGAATTAGCCTCGCCGTTCAACCAGCACAGGGGTTTTATGCGGTATCGAGCGTCATTTCTGTAAAAATCGATGAATTCTTAATCGTCTTCTGAACTCACCGTTAGAATTGCTGGATCAACATGATGTAACAGAGGAAGGATAGCGCCATTCGATCAGGAACAAGTGAGTTCAGAATTTGCGTGCGGAATAGAAGTGAGTAGTGAGTAAGGAAGAATGCGTTCAAGCGTTTAGAATTTCACCGCTTCAAAGGTGTCGTGCTCGCACCTGATCCGCGCTATTTCGTCTTCATATGTTTTTTGGTCGAGCGAACACGCACCTAACTTTCTCAATTGGTTCAGATTGAGGCCCTCGTTACAACTTATATGATTGTGAATCAGATCGCAGAAATACAAGGGCCTATCGCTCTTTTTCACACTTGCATTTCTGCGAATTGCAATCGCAGTTATAAATACCGTTTGAAGCCCAATAAAAGGCTGTTAGATAGGTCTAAAAACAAACAAAACAATGATTCCATTTTTAACATACGTCTTTGACGCAATCATTTTCAACTCATTTTCCAATACTGCCTCTAGGAAACTGCTCGGACCCTAAACTTTGAATTTAACATTTAAAGTCCTTGATCTCAAACAATTTCTGCAATTTTTTACACTTTTACTATTTGAAGATAAATTGTTGAGTTAAACGGTGTGACCCATGTTGAAATAGACGCTTATACTTCATAATGAAACATCGAATATTTTTTTAAAACACATGTTCGTGTTGCTCTCAATTTTAGTTAATCCGAAACGTAGGAATTTTTGAAAGATTGATCCAAATGACATAAGAGTGTTTTTTTTTACTTTTTTGTTACCCGGACATAAAACATTAAGGGAAGCACATTCCATTTTTTTTGAATTTGTACAACACTTCAAATAAATGTAAAATGTTTTTAAAGAGAAATGACCAATATTGTAGCCAAACAAACAAAAATAGAAGAATATAAAAAGATTTAAAAATAAAAATATTTTGAACGTGAAATAAATATTACATGAAAAGAGAGAAATGAGAATATTAGAATAATCAATTATTTCAATTATTATAAAAAAGTGACTAGGTATTTAATTCGATTAAAATTTTATTGAAAAAGAAGTGTGATGAAGACACAAAGTCATTCTTGACAAAATATGCATCCAACAATGTGTGTGCATCGCGTTATCTAAGAATGCTAATGTTATACTAGAAAGAAGATCCATTCTTCAATTGTAGATCTCTAAAAAACGTTGACAATTATTATTGATAATTAGTTTTTTCGTCATATTATCGAAAGGATTTATAGTGATAAAGAGATGAAAATACAAATGAAATGAAACAAAAATATATTTCTAAGCCAAAATCCTGTAGACAAGGCAAAATTCGTACTTAATAAATAATTGTTTTGTCGAAGAAAAAAAATGAAATATAAGAAATTGTTAAAAACTCAATTGAATACAAATTGTTTGATTTTTCGATAAACATCCACCCTGGTAGACTGAACTAACACATAACATATGACGTTAAGTCAGTTGTGGAAAATAGATGGGTAGATATTTGCCATCACACATCGCTATATTGGAATATTAAAATTACGGAAGGATCGAAGGAAAATTTTCGTTTTCTTTTTTATTTTATTTATTAATTTCATTCATTTGTTACAAATTTTTGGATCATGCGCGCGCGGTAGCACTTTACCCTTAAAGCAAGTCCACATGCGAACAAAAAAAGAATTTTTTTTTCAGCTAAGTTTTGATTTCCCCCTTGAGACGTACCCTCCGGAAAATATTTTTCCCGGATTATACGGAAATTTCATTAAAATCGGTTCAGTGGATCCGGAAATATGACCTTTAGAAAATGATCAATTCCTAAACAAAAAGTGAATTTTCATGGAAGCCAAAGTAATGAAAACATCTCACGTTAGAGTCATTCTCTGTCAAATCAATAAATAACGAAAATCGATAATTTTTTAATATAAATTTGGAGTTAAACATAAAATGTTCTCTGTAAGGCCGACAATTTGATGCGAAAACTTATCAATTAGATGCGATGGATCCGGAGAAATTCCGCTTCTAAGTTCGAGGCTTTGGCCGTACATACAATAACTCATAGCATTTTTCTGACATATCAACAAATACTTACGTTTATAATTAAACGTCAGGTGGACTAAAAACATAGTACATTAGTGTGGTATTGAGATTATTCTGATAATGCTTATGCTCACCCTTTAAAACTCATCTCAAAATGTTTCTCATTGACTTTAGGAAAGATATAATTTTTATAAATAAAATATTGTACGCCAATTTGTGGAGCTAATCTTACTTAACACGATTCCTGATGGCTCCAATCGGAGAAATGCATCTCATAATAGAATTTCTAATTGGAATATAAAATATTTTCCATTGCCTACTTTACGACGTCAAGATGACTTTAGATAAAATGGCGTTTGCAACCGTCTTAACTGCATTTGGAACAATACAAACTGAGAATAGTCCGAGAATAACGAGGGTTTTGTCTGGGACTTCTCTGCCACCAGTACCAAATGTAATTCCAATTGTTGGAAATAGAGAGTGGTCTGAGCCGGTTGCAACAGGAGCAGCCTGGTGTCTCCCCCGGAATTGAGTGGGCACTGCGCTTTCTTATGGAGTCAGATGAAGTTCGGCCGCGTAACACAGCTATGAGGATATGGATGAGAACTGGTTGATTTGCACTGTTGAAACTCATACAGCCATTGAAGTTTTAACAGTTTTAATTATTCAAACGACTTCAGGTCTCGCAATTATCTTATTAAATATTTTGAACACTACAATATATCACGGAAATATAAAAAATGTTGAAAGAAAACCCATACGTGGTTATTGCAGCGTAACCCACATCGTCGGAGTGAAGAATTTTACAAAACCCTGAAAATTTAAAAAAAGAATCTTCAAACAAAAATTACAAAATTGTTTTTTGTACTTGACCTTTGTACTGACCTATAGCACTAGGTGTCTTAGACCAACATTTCCATGAACAAAAAAAGTTTCCCTCGACTTTCTCTGCAACATAGACAATTTTGGGCTGGACCCGACCTCAGGTCGGTCTGATGGATCAATTTTTTTTGCAGATTTACGACATTGGCTTGTGTCAAAGTAAAGGGTCGTGCACATATGACTTCACACTTACTATAAAATCCAAAAAGTCCATAGCTGCAAACTGGTCAGAGATTTTTCTTATAATACTCCGGATTCCCCCCAAATACACCCCCTATTTGGGGGTAGCCAGAGTTCTATAAATAAAATTTGCTGTCCTGACTGAGTTATGACCTTTTTATGGATACTAAGTTTTAAAGCAAATATGAAGTCATATGTGCACGACCCCTAAGTCGTTGTATTATTTACTTCATGAGTGTGCAGTGTAGATTTTTTTAGATTTATGTTCGATCGACAGAATGCTGGGTCATGAAACACAGATTTGCTAATCCTTTGTTCTTTTCCCGTTCATCACGTAAATCCTTCGAACCCACCAGTACCAGCGAGAAACTTATGGAGGACAATTGCTCCCATCTTATTACATCCAGAGGCCTGATCTCAAGACCACCCATAGACCTCAGTAAGAAAACTTTGGACACTCCCAAATTACGTGATATCCGGCTTTGTTACCGAGACCACAGGTACATTCGGGATCGCTTACGATTCCCATCTTTGACAAATGACTGTTTAGCCTACAGTGCCCCGTGATCACTCCCACCACTCTTCTTATGCGACCCCAGTCCATGTTCATTTGTTCATTTGCAGTGGGGCATTGGTAGCAACTGCTTCGTGTGCCTTGTCCCACCATATTCGCGCCAACGCTTTTTCCCTCTGAACGCACCCATTCATTGACAACTTTGTCACATTCTGACTGTGGTATAGGAATAAACGGTTCAGGTCCACATTGAGCAGATGTAGCACGCAGCTTTGCCAGTTCATCCGCTCTCTCACCTCCATCTATTCCAGAGTGCCGTAGAGTTTCAGAGTGTGCTTCGAGTGCTTACCCGTCAATTGACATGTCAATGTAGGAGATTCGTCTAAAGTGCTGGGTCATATTGTAGTAAAATCCAGCAAAGCCCAAAATCGAAACATTGTATCCACCAACAATTATGCGATTTTCCAAATGATCCAACAGATGATTAGTGTTCATAAGAATCACAGAATTCCATTGCTTATAGGAATTTCCTATTTAAAAACTTCAAGTACAGAGTTATTTTAAAATCGATGAACATTATCCCTGATTGATCGTAACGGGCCTAGCAACTTACTCTCTTCAAAAGAAAAAGAACAAAAATGTAAATTTTAGTAAAATGGACTGAACACGTGCGTTCATTGATACAGCTTCACAACATAGAAATACCTGTTTGGTCAGCAACGCGGTTATATTGTCATAAATATGTGTAAGAAAATTTCCGGTTCAATTATGATCAACATTATGTTCAAGGTCATTTGGTAGAAATACCATTTCGCTCTTATCAAAAGTATGCAAATTAAATCGTCACCGAGATTTGACTTCTTGCATAACTTTTTCTATATTCAAGATGTTCATTGATAGAAGCGATAGGACATTTGGCGAGATAAGAAGTTTCAAGTGAAAAGGCAGGAATTCTGTGTGCAAAACAATGTCTTGGATATGTGAGAGCAATTTGACGTGGTTCCAACGGTTTGCTGTTCAACTATTGCGATGCGGTCCGATCCCGAAGCATATAGCATTCATTATGGATGGAAATCGCCGTTACGCATCCAAAAATAATTTGAAAACGAAAACAGACGGACATTTGAAGGGATTTACGAAATTGGTTGAAATACTGCAATGGTGCTTGGAGATAGGGGTAAAAGAAGTGACAGCATTTGCATTCAGCATTGACAATTTCAAACGTAGCAAAGACGAGGTGGATACTCTAATGCAATTAGCGAAAGAAAAATTTTTGAAATTAATTGAGGATAGAGAGATGTTAGAGGAGCGTGGTATCTGCGTTCGAATTGTGGGAAATTTGTCTTTGTTGCCCGTAGACTTGCAGAGAATAATAGCTGAAATAATGTTGATGACCAAAGCTAATGATCGTGCTGTGTGGAACATTGCATTCGCTTATTCGTCTAGAGATGAGATGACAGAATCTGTGAAGACAATAGTCAATGGTGTGCATCGATTGGAGCTTGATGCTCACGACATAAACGAGGACTTATTTAAGCAGTGCATGTACATGAACAATTCACCAGATCCTGACTTAATAATCCGAACATCGGGAGAAACACGTCTGTCAGATTTTTTGACGTATCAGGTAAGTTGTCTTGATGAGTGACTACTCGTAACATTTATCATGGAAGAAAAGAAAAATTAGGCCCAATTTAAGACCACACACAGAGTTACAGTGGCTACTGCTCTGATTGTTCCAAAAGACCTTCACATTGTGACAACACGCCGTCACGTAATAGTTACATATGAAGATAATTCACATATAGTGGTGAGACAGTGCAATACGCACCGCATGTGACATTAGCAACATATTATGCTCATTAAACTATCCTCGTAAGTAACGTGCAACATTAACACTTCGGTCGGTCTACAACTCGCGAAATTGCTTAAAATCAATCGTCCAAAACAGGTACTCAAATAACTATTGTCTCAGCCCACTTGCTAAGTGAGTAAGTCACTCATTTTGGCCTTTTTTCAAATAATGAAATTTTCTAAGAGATTCCATTTTGAAAATTTTTAAAAATTCAAAATTTCATGCAGTGCTCCACGACACTCATTTATTGTGGCAAAATGCTTTGGCCTGAATTAAACATGTGGCAGCTGTTGGGTGTCATTTTTCATTATCAGCAATACAAATTCCGATTTATTGATGCTCGGCAATGCTTGGACAGTTATGTGGACAATACACGTACCAACAAGAAGCGAGTTGAATCGTTCATCGAACGAAACGAAAAACGAAGAACGAAATATCTGGAAGACTTATTGAAAACCACACAGACATTCCGATGCAATAATGTTCGAAGCACAGGCTTTAAAAAGTAAACTTTTTTGACGCCAAGTTATTTAGTTTGAGAAATAAAAATGAACGAATTATGGCTTTTCTGAAACAATTCTTTCTTGAACGTTTCTTGTTTTGCTTAAGTGTAACTCAATGAAAGAAATTTATTCAATTTCCGGCCTGGAACGTAAGTATGCATCACAACGAAAAGAATCAACCTAACTGGACATACTGGAAATTATTTGAATCTAACAGGACAACTTGTCATTCCCCCACATCTGTTTTCTCGTTTTCGCTTATGCAATAAAACATTGTTCTTGGTAGTCAAATAAGACCTAAATCACCGATGATTCACCGGGGAATCACCGATGCTTCACCGGGTAACAGCGCTCGTAGCTAGCACTCAAAATTTTCGCTCACTACACGATTCACTGAAGCAATTTAAAATTTTTCGGAATCTAAAGAAAGTTTTAATGATAGGCCGTTGTTCCGGGAAAATTCTGGAAAAGCCGTGGCTTGTAAAAATGTGGTCAATTTGGACGGTTAATAGCTAGAGAGTTTTCTACAAACTTATAGAGTCCGATCAGGTGAATTTTTTGAGATTTTTAGAAATCTGCCAAGGTGACGCCATCTTGGATTTTTGTTAGGCTTCTTTGGGTTTTCGAATTTTAGCTCAGGAATGATAGCACTTAGAGAGTTGGTTTCTTCGAAACAGTTATAGAGTTTGATCAGAAGAATTTTTGGGGATCTTAAGAAAATGTCTGCCAGCTCTCAAAGCGACACTATCTTGGATTTTGTAAAACCTCAAAAATGCTATCTTCTGAATTAGAATACCTAGAAAGTTGGTTTCTTCGGGAAAGTTGTAGAGATTGGTGAGTAGAATTTTTTGGTGGCGGCCAGCTGTCAAAGTAATGCCATCTTGGATTTTTTGCTATCTTTTGAATTAGCATAGCTAGACAGTTGGTTTGTTCGGAAAAGCTAAAGTTCTTTTTCAGATAACATTTTTTTTTTCGGAGTAAATTTTCTTTTCAGAAAAAAGTTTTTTGTAGGAAATTTTTTTTTCGGAGAAAAATTTTTTCGTATAAAAACTTTTT
>WJQU01002765.1:0-10037 GCA_029228625.1 Pseudolycoriella hygida
TGCAGGCCCAATCTTTATAAAGTCATTCATTGGAAGATGTCGTGGGAAATATTCAAAAGTCATCACCAAAAGCTACATAGCAATATTCATATGTCTATCTACACGAGCTGTTCATATCGAAGCGGTTAGCGATTATACATCAGCTGCATTCATAGCAGCATTCAAGCGATTCGTGGCTTTTAGAGGACAAATCACCGATTTGTACAGCGATAATGGTACAAATTTCATCGGCGCAGACAGATTGTTAAATGAAGAAACGACAGAGTTATTGAAAACCAAAGAAGTTCAAAATTATTTTGCAAGGGACGGAACTGCATGGCATTTCAACCCACCGGCTGCACCCCATTTTGGTGGATTCACATTCGAAGAATTCGCGACGGTCCTAGCCCAAATTGGAGCTTGTCTAAATTCAAGGCCCCTTTGTCCCATGAGCGAAGATATAAATGATAATTCTTATTTAACACCCGGTCATTTCATTTTAGGGGAAGCTCCCACAACCGTTCCCGAACGAAGTTTATTGGAAACAAACATTAACAGATTATCGCGTTGGGCATTAGTTCAAAGAATTTATCAAGAGTTTTGGAAAAGTCGGTCAGCTGACTATTTATCAAAGCTGCAACAACGGCAAAAGTGGAAAAAGGAAAGGCAAAATGTGCATGTCGGTCAAATGTGTTTATACAGGGATGCAAATTTACCACCAACAAAATGGCCGATCGCCCGAATCATCGAAATTCACCCTGGATCCGACGACAACGTACGGGTAGTAACAATAAAAACACCATTTACAACCCTTAAGCGTCCAATAACTAAAATATCAATATTGCCAATAGAGGATAACTTACAAAATTTCGATTCTCCGTAAGATCAAGGATCAAAGAATTGAATTTTTCGTTTCGAGTTTTTGAGGTTCAATAGATACAATATTGCATTTCAAAAATTTAAAATTATTCAATCATTTTCATTTATTTTCAATTACATTTTCATTAGAGAAATCAAGTTTTCAAAAAGGAGAAGATCAAAATAACCTACAATAAGAATTTGTAAATACTAACACTGGATTTAAGGATAGTTGAAAAGATCGTTTAGGGTTTTAACGGCGGGTCAGATAACCCCGTACCTTTCCCTATTCGCTGTCAATTTGATAAGCACTAATAGTTTAGGCAGTGGTAGTGGGTTTAACATTGTATAACGTAAAAATTTGTCGGCGTACCCTCCCGTTAGTATTATATTAAATGTTGGAGCAAAACGTAGCCGTATTGCTCCAAGGGCAGGGGTATGTTCACGCGATTCTCATAAAGACAGTTCAAATTAGAACTAACATTTGATTGTTGCAAACATTCATGTGCGGCAACCCCTTTTTTACTCCCCACCACTATTAATAAATCATTTCTACAGATATCGGTCAAGTTCAGATCTCTATTCATTCCTATTCAAATAGTCAAATAGATCGCACGTATCCGTATTTGCTAGAGAAATAAAGTGCTATTTCAAGTTGATGTGAAGACTTATTATTTACGGCAAACAACGTACAG
This sequence comes from Pseudolycoriella hygida, assembly GCA_029228625.1. Classification (NCBI taxonomy): domain Eukaryota; kingdom Metazoa; phylum Arthropoda; class Insecta; order Diptera; family Sciaridae; genus Pseudolycoriella; species Pseudolycoriella hygida. The sequence goes on from WJQU01002765.1 coordinate 1,533, forward strand.
TTTTTTTTTATCGTTTATCGTATGCGCAAAATTATTTCCTACCAAATATAAAACTCCATCCCCATTTTGTCTATTTAAATTTATCACCTCATTATTACTCCTTCGATTCACCTACATTTTATTTATTGTTGCACATTGTTTACAATAGTTTGTTTATATGCTAAACAAATGTATGATAGTGTTGGAAATATTGGTTCATCACCACTATCACACACTACTAACTCATAGAGAATGGTAAAGTACAGAGACCTTTTGTCCTGTGCTTTAATATATTTGGTCTTTGTTATGTGTCGTCAGCACATATTACTTGTGATTGAATCGTCTTGCAATAAATATCAGTTTATGTTGACCGGCTGCGTTTTAAAATTTCAACAGATAGTAAATGCGACACGACACCAATGACGAAATTAATTTGATCGTATGTCGTGAGAACACCTTCAAATGTATGAGCAAAACGGCCGTGCTTGTTAGAGTGCAGTTCTGTGGACTAATTTTTATTTCATAATCGCGGGTTCAATTTCTGGTGGTTGCATTTTTTTTATTTCTATATCTATTACTTATATTACTTAACAATTCAGAATTAACAACAGAAATTTTGTGTTGGAATTATTTATTTCTTTTATGCTAAATAAATGTGTCATTTTTCGCACTGGAAACTAACCTTATTTTAACGTTTTTTGGTCAAAATTCGAAGCCGACTATTAAAATCATATTAACGTTTCAAACTGGACTAATATGATTTTATTAGTCGAGTTTCATTCAAAAGTTAACGTTTTTCAATGGTTGCTTCATGAAATGTTCAAGTTCATTTCAAAAAAATTGAAGAGTATAATTTTAGTGTCGTGTGCTCAAAATGGCCTTTTGTGCGAAAGATACATAAAATTATATATCCAACATGTACTACATGTCATTCATATGTGCTCTATTGGTGATAAAAGCGTATGGTGTTGTTCAGCCGGGAGGACACTTTTTAAGTGACAGATTCGGCTACCATTGCTGCTATAGCTAGTGAAAGTACTTTTACATGGTATTGTAATGACCTAGCACTAGGGAGCACATGCTTAACGTGAATTCCGAACCACGCCTTCTAAGTATTTTTTACACTCTGAAGGATTTTTGAATGTTGCGCCTTAGTACCTATAGCAGTCAGCTCTTCACACACAACTACACCAGATTTGAACCGATTCAGCCAGCTGTGTATTTGTGTATGTACACGCTGGGACTTTTCGCCAATCTCGCACAATATGACCGACATGTAGCACGTGGTGCATAAATAACTATAGTTTTGCTTGATTGATACATTACACATATTTCACCACATTCACAAATATATTCGAATTGTCGAATTTTTTTATATTCAACACAAACATGAACAAATGCTTTAGTTCAAAATTCAATTAACAATATTTACAAGCAGAAGTGGATAGGTGGGAAAACGGTAACGGTTGACTGGTAAACCCGTGTCGTGGGTTTGAGACTCGCTCGGTGGATGGTTTTCTTCGTAGTAAAACGTTTATCTAGAACTGTAATAAAAAATTATGCATCTAGAAGAATAATTTTCATTAAATAACGTATGACTTAGTCTTTATACATACAGGAGTGTTTAACAAATGGGTAAGTCATCGCGTATGCGATAAAAGCATCGATTGTTTCCCTCAAATGGCAATAAAATACTATTACAAGCGCGAGATCTATTTCCAATTCCATTCAACACACGTTTTAAAGTTGGCAGACGTGTTCTTTTTTGGCATATGCATTCCTATTTTCATACACACTCTCACTCAAAGCAAATATACTAAGTTACGAATATCGAATTTTTTCCACACACTCAGTGGGTCCTACCCAGTGTAGTTCCAGTTTGGTGTCAAAGGAAAAGTTGTTGTGTTTTGTGAGTGTTTTAGTTTTCTACTCAAAAATTTGGCTACCCGTACTCCATACATCGGGCAAAACTAAATTTTTGGAGTATGAAATTTGAAAGAGCAGAAAAACTATAGCATTGGTAGGTTCGGTATTTGTGACGCATTTTTTAATCAAATGTAAAAATATTTCAAAAGAATTTTCTGCGTTCTAAAGCTTGAAGTATCGCCCAAATTGATAGCAGTTGATTTGGAAAAAGGGGCGAGAACTAGCGGCGTCACATTTCTCTTCTAAAAGGGGTTTTTGTTGTGATAGTCAATTCATGCACTTCCTAGAAGAATCGTATAGATATTATATGTTGTATAGATGATTACATAGATAGGTTTCTGATACCAAAATCATCGGGATCTCCGAAGACCGCTGAACAACTTTTTTATGGAAATGAAAAGAATTCTTTTGCTTTATTTGTAGGACTTGTTTCTTATGAAAATTAATGAAGATTTACCCGTGAGCTGCCCTCATATCACTTTTTCTTCTATGAATTTTCATTCATGAATGAGAATAGTATATTGTTATGTGAAATACTACGTTTGGAAATATCCATTCTCTCACTCTCATTTTTTATATGAAGACATGGTAACAATATTTCAACATACACCAATACAAACGAGATGTGTACGTACGCGCGGGCGAAGCCGAAGCGAAAAGTACACATCGAGTGTGTATTGGGGTATTTTGAAAGATATTTTCCTGCAATAGCGAGAGTGTGTTGGTGCACATACCGCGGAAAGCAACTTTTCGTCCCAAGTTATAGACAAATAAATGTTTTCCGTCACAAGCAATACACTTTCACGTATACATAAAAATATATTGAAATATCTTAGGATACAACTCATTACATATTACTTTTTCTATAAACGTGTAAGCTCTTTATTTGAATTATTTTCACGCTCAGACATTAACACATCTAGAACAATTATGGAGATAATTTGAAGAGATCTATCATCTATTTCCAATCTGTAATGAGTTGCAGCCTTAGATTGATTCCAAGTTTGCGGGTTTCAATGCGAAGAGATTTGAAAAGTGTCGAGACTTTTCATAGTTGGGCTTACTTAACAACAAATTCTCTGAATATTGAAATACTTTCAAAGGATAAATTGTAGAGAAAAGTTCGAAGTTTTTTCTGTAAAATTTGTTTGTTAAAATTTAGATCCAAGATAGCGGAAGGAATGGTCAATGTAAAAATAAATTATACCGGGAGGAAAACCTCTGGAGCCGATCGAAATATCGAAAATTCGAGTTTGTTCTACGAATTTGTCGGAAATTCCGAGGGGTTCATTAAATTGTTTTAATGACTAGGATCGGTTTAGTAGTTCCCGAGATATATCACTTATAATGGAATCACCAGGTAGGTGTGATATGTAAGGTACTAAAGGCCTGGACAACTGAAAACTCACACCGCTACTAAGAGTTTTAGAATATTTAGTTTTCTGTAGCCGCCGTCACCGAGGTTTTTTCGGTCGATTATGCGACGCCATAGTTTTTTCGACTGCTGTCGTGCCTGCTTTCAATCCGCACGCGACTGAGGTGAGAAACAACGAAATGCAACCTAATTAAATGATCGCGCCTTTATATTTTTTAAGTCAACAACTTATTATCAATCAATGTAATTTCATTCTCTATTCACACTATATTGATAATTGTAAAATGGTTTTTAATAAGCAATTTCTAGGGAATAATCAATGTGGGTTTTTATCGCGATGACAGATTTTGTCAGGAGTCGAACTAATGTTTTAGCTAAAATTCTACTGAAAAGACAAAATTTAAAAAAAAAATTAATTTACTGTGAACGCTTGTATTTCCCTATTACGTTTGTAATTTTCTGTAAAACCTGTGGGTGATCTTCTAACATTAATGTTTGATCAAATTATTAGTGAGTCTCTTACATTTGTTTTTGATTTTTTAAGTAAACTCAACGATCAATTGTTAAGTACATAGACATAGGGAATGACGACTTATGTTTGTCTATAAAAAGAAAATGACATTGAACTAAAATGAGGAAATCTAAATATTTTGCAAAGTAACATCAGCTGTGTCAAAAATTACATGAAATTCGATAATTTTTTTAATTTCAACAACGAAAGGAAACGTGATGCTGCATAGACTCGTACATTTCAAGTACGCTTCATGCACATCTTTCTATCTCGCACTCGCTTTTCTGTTAGCATGCGACAACTTTCACTTATGGGTAGAGTTTATGACTGAAACACAGTTGCCTAGATTCCCAGAGGGATTGACAACTTAATATTCAATTCCTCACAGTAGATCATCAGTGTACATTACCAGATCTCCTTCAAACAAGACCTTTCCTCCTCCCCATTCCTGCCTGTTCGGCAGAATTACTTCAAAATCTCTGTCAAATCGGAATACGGCTTCGATCTGGTTACTGCTTCTCCGAAATGATTTTTGATGACCTTGGCTGTTCTCAAAAACAAATCGATAGGGTCCAACGACAGAATTACCTCCAACGCCGCTGTTGGAGACGACGTCATCACTGCAATGATACTCACTCAGACACGCAGGTCTTTGTACTTGGGTGAACTTTTTCTCGATCACTTGAATTCTTGCTTTGTGAGCATACTTCCGTAACTCAGTATCTCCCGCACTATTGCCATATACATCCAGTATAAAACAGAAGGTCTGAGACCCTAATTTTTCGCCTTACTTATGCTTTCTTCAATGTGTTCCTTCCAAGTCAGTCGATCATCTAGATTAATTCAAAGGTATTTTACCTGGTCTGATAAATTTATATATGAGTTCCAAATAGGCTTGGACCCGAATCACCTTTCTCTGGGTTAACCGATAGCCCAGTTTTCTCGCTCCACTTTTCCACCACTCGAAAGGCCCTTTGCATCAAATGTCCCAAGACTTCTTCGAATCGACTTGACATTGGCCTCTATTTAAATCAGTCAGCAGGTCATCGACAGTCATGTTCCACAAAATTGGCGGCAAGACACCACCCTGTGGGTAACCCCTGTCAGCAAAACCTGTACTGCAAATTCTCAACATATTTATTGTCACTACTCTTCTACTCGGCGTCGTCATTATCCATCTTATCAATGAATTTTCACAGCGACGCATTTATAGCCGTAAAAGTTATTTCGTTGAAAAATCCCTCTAAGTCTATCAATGCCGCTAGAGTAGACGTTTCCTGCGCCATTTTCTTCTCCAGATTGTTAACAACCTGATGAAGAGCAGTGTCCACTGATTTTTCGGATTGGAACGCGTGCTGATTCCTGTGCTGCGGCTCCGCCTTCAAAATCACTTCTCTTATGTATCTGTCGCTCAATATCTCCAGCGTCTTCAAAATAAAAGAAATGAGGCTGATTGGTTTGTATGAACTCGCCTGGTCATAGGGTGTACGACCGAGCTTAGGTATAAACAGAACTTAAACCCCCTCCACGTTTTGGGGACATATCCCACATAATCCGAACGTTTGCTTAGGACACAGCAATCTGGGAGCCCAAAATTTTAAATGAGCGAAGATGGAAACTATCTTATAGATTTGGGAAGAAGCTAAAACAATAGTTATTTGGATTACAAGGGATGAAAGTATAAAAATTCAACCCTGTGCGGGAATTGCCGTCCGCGCCGCACATTACAAGCAATAAGCGATCAAAGTACACTGATTGACTTTTCATGCTGCCTTCTAGGGACGAAAAATGAAAAATATGACCCCGAGGGGCAAAAACTTGCTTTCCGCCACGTAGGATTATATTTTTCTTTTCGTCCCTAGTAGGCAGCATGAAATACAGTAACATAATCGTAATATTGTGCAACATTTCATTTCACAAGTAAAATTTACTCCTGAAATAAAAAGTTGCACAATCTTATGATCCCCTACTCTAGTTTTTTACGAATATGCAACACGGGAAAGAATTTTCGGCCTACTCCCTTGTTGCGTAAATAACTATAGCATCGTGAATTTTATACATTTACGTAGCCCAATGAGACAAATGTTTTGGTTGTAACAGAACTCCTGACAAGTGCAAATAGTTGGCTAGAGAAGACAAAAACGTCGAAGAAATGGTACTTTTCAAAGAGTTGCGGAACGGACGGTATACAAATCAAATGAATCTCTAAGTAAAAGCTTGTGACGTGTAGAAGAAAATGGAGTCGATTTTAAAATTTTTGAAAAAACTGAAAATATGTAATTTTTTGTATCTTTGACTTTATGGTCTGGTCGTTTGAAAGGTTCCTGACCTGTACCTGCTCAAGTCGAAAACAAAAATTATAAAAAAATATTTTTGAGTGGAAATTCTGAAATGTTCACGGACAACTCATATTCGAGGTACCCTTTTTGGGTAGAAAGTTCACTAATTATGCTAGTTTCACTTCTAGACGCGTAGTTTATCAGGTAAAAACCTAATTTGTTGAAATTCACTTGGAAACGACACATTCAAATTCATATAATTATAACGCCTTTTGTTCTTTAATAAAGTTTCAGTTCTTTACTCCAAAATCAGCTGCAATAATGACATCAAGACCTTAGGTCTAAAGCTTGACAAAACTGTCTCGTTTAACAAACATATTTGCCTGTCGGCCGAAAAAGCACTAAGACTCTACGGTGTACATTACCCTAAAATCTAAACTTGATACTATGAGAACAAGCTCACTTTCCATAAAGCAATCATTCGTAACGCTCTATTCTACGCATTTCTTGCTTGGAACGACTGTGCAGAAACGCACTATAGCAAGCTCCAAATAATCAAAAACAAGTGTCTTAAAACAGTCCTGGTTTTCCCTTGCAACTTCCCTACTTTCGATATGCATAGAGCAGTGAATCTGACTTATATCAAGGACTAAGTACAGAAAATAACTCAGAGCTTCAAAAGGAAGGTGTTTTTTTCGGAAAACATTCTGACTCAAGGCATGGCCTAGCTACTATCTCCTATGTTTCTTTTTGTTACAGAGTAAATAATAATTAGTAAATCCAGATTGTTTATTTGTTTTAATGTAGAAAGTAATCATTTGAATTTTTTTTTAATTTTTCTTCGGCCTGTTCTTTAGAAGTTACAAAAATAATTCTTTAGAAATCATATAAATGAAACTTGACAGACAAATCGCATTGTTAGCTCATAGTTTGAAAATCAATCCTGTTGAACACCAACTCTTATGTATCAAAATCAATTGATTGAAACAGGATATTTATAATATTCATAAGATCGAAATTTACAAATAGAGCACATTTTTAATTTGAAAGGAGTAAGGTAACTAACGGTGACATGTCCTAATGCGACAAATTTCAATTTTACGTGCAATTTTTTCTTTTATTTCAATATGTGAAGGAAACATTTTACTTTTATTGCAAAGATTTGTGTTTTCTTTTGCTAATTAACACCAATTTGATTAATGTAATTTGATTTAATTTAATATAATTAATGATTTATTGGAAAAGTAGAGTTGTCCTAGGGGTACCGTGAATTGTCCTATTTCATATAAATTCATAAATCGTGAGTTGTCCCATATACTAAAAGTCATGGTGCAAATCACACGGTTCATATGATGGTGAGCTGTACGCTTCATTCCGCTTCATACAAATTTGCACGGACAACTCAATGTCACTTTTTCGAAAGGACATGTTACCTTTAGTTACCTTACGGTTGTCAGTGCAAGAAAAGTGTACAAAAGAATATAAATTAACTTGAACTTAGGGGTCGTTCATAAATTATAGTGGGTATACAGAAACGTTACATATCACTTAAATCGTTTTATTTGTTGCAGCGATTTCGCATTCTAACACTCGTTAGACGGTTGACACACCAATTGTTGAACAAGTGAAGCTATAGAGTTTAACAATTTTAGTTCAAGTAGCTATCTTATTGAGGTAAATTTGTTAAATGATCAATGATCAATAATCAGTAAAATTCACCACCATGCCAAGTTAACAGAAATTTTCTTTACAGCCTTGCGTGACATAACAAACCCAGGAGGGGGAGGGCATTGCGAGTTTTAGTGACACCAGCGTGACAAGGAGGGTTGAAGGTCTAAAAGATGGTTAAAACGATATTACTATAAAAACTCATTGGTCTATTCGCACGAAAATATGAGCTAGGTTTGGAATACATCATTCTGGAACGAACATTCAATTCATGTCGCTGGCTACTATCTTTCATAAATATTCACGAATCTGTTTTAAGTAGTGAGATAATGAACCCGTGGGAGAATTATACCGTCAATATTGGATAGCTTCCCAGATAACACAGATCACACTTTTTAATGTGGTTGGCCACTGAATGTATATTAAATGTTTGAAATTCAATGTTGTTGAGAATATGTACATAAAATGTAAAAAAAATGTGCCTGTAAAGAGCTACATATTTCGATGTACATAAAAAGCACATTTTTTGTGCTATTAAAACTCGAAATTATTACACTAGATCACAAGTACATTTTTCGCACATTTTACGATAGCGTAGTGGTTAACACGTCTGCTTGCTACTATGAGATCGAGCTGCCAGTGCGTTGGTTCGAAACTCAGCCGCAGACAGATTTGTTCCGATTGTTAGATTTGTAAACAAAACAAAGCTAATTGAATCGGTTCAAGTCATGTGAAGTTGAGTGTAGCGCCATCGTACGGCTTACCGG
>WJQU01002767.1:0-50133 GCA_029228625.1 Pseudolycoriella hygida
AATTTTTTCGGATTTTCAGAAATCTGCCAAAGTAACGCCATCTTGGATTTTTGTTAGGTAAAAATTATGCTTCTTTGGGTTTTCGAATCTTAGCTCTGGAGTGATAACACTTGCAGAGTTGGTTTCTTCTAGAAAGTTATAGAGTTTCATCAGGAGAATTTTTTGGGATCATAACAAAATGGCTGCCAGCTGTCATAGTGGCGCCATCTTGGATTTTCGTTTATGCTTTTTCGGTTTTCGAATTTTATCTCCGGAATGACGCTACTTAGAGAGACGGTTTCTTCTACAAAGTTATAGAGTTTTATCAGGAGAATTTTTTGGGATCATAAGAAAATGGCTGCCATCTGTTATAGCGGCGCCATCTTGGATTTTCGTTCATGCTTTTTCGGTTTTCGAATTTTATCTCCGGAATGACGCTACTTAGAGAGACGGTTTCTTCTAGAAAGTTATAGAGTTTCATCAGGAGAATTTTTTGGTATCATTAGAAAATGGCTGCCAGCTGTCAAAGTGACGCCATCTTGAATTTTTTGCTATCTTCTGAATAAGAATAGCTAGACAGTTGGTTTCTTCGGGAAAGTTATAGAGATTGGTGAGGAGAATTTTTTTGATGAATAGAAAGTGGGGTCGCCGAGGCGCGGAAGTTGGTCAAAATCGAGGCGAAAGTTTTCGCCAAAATTTTTTTTTCGTCGAAATCGATAGATATTGACTTGCGCATCATTTTGATGAATAGAAAGTGAGGTCGCCGAGGCGCGGAAGTTGATCAAAATCGAGGCGAAAGTTTTCGCCAAAAAATTTTTTTCGTCGAAATCGATAGATATTGACTTGGGCATCGTTTTGATGAATAGAAAGTGGGGTCGCCGAGGCGCGGAAGTTGGTCAAAATTGAGGTGAAAGTTTTCGCCATAAAATTTTTTTCGTCGGAATCGATAGTTATTGACTTGGGCATCGTTTTGATGCATAGAAAGTGGGGTCGCCGAGGAGCGGAAGTTGGTCAAAATCGAGGCGAAAGTTTTCGCCAAAAATTTCTTTTCGTCGGAGTCGATAGATCGGAGAAAAATTTTTTTGGAGAAAAAACTTTTTAGTATAAATTTTTTTCAGCGAAAATTTTTTGGAGAAAATTTTTTTCTGAGAAAATTTTTTTCGGAGACATTTTTCTTTTTGAGAAAATTTTTTTTTCGAGAAATTTTTTTTCTAAGAAAATTTTCTTTTTTGAGAAAATTGTTTTCAAAAAATAGAAATTTTTTTAACAACTGAAAACTTCCAAAACGACTGATATCACAGCAAAAACCTTTTAAAAGGTAATGTGCGACGCAGTCCCTAATGTCCACTTCCAAAATCAATGATATCAGTGGAGGTGACGCTTGCGCTGAAAATACGCATAAATTTCCTTTACGACAACGTTACCCTGAGTTCAAAAAATCGCGTCACAAATGTCAGACCCAACGACGAAATAATTTTTCTGTACTTTCAGTTTTTACGCTGCAAAAAATTCGTGTCTTTTTGCGAAGATTGTTTTGTGTTTTAAATTTTTGCGTGTGAAAACTGAAAGTGTTGAAAAATTATTACGCTGGTGGGTCTGGCATTTGTGACGCGATTTTTTGAACTCAGGGTAACGTTGTCGTAAAGGAAATTTATGCGTATTTTCAGCGCAAGCGTCACCTTCACTGATATCATTAATTTTGGAAGTGGACATTAGGGACTGCGTCGCACTTTACCTTTTAAAAGGTTTTTGTTGTGATGTCAAATTTCATAAATTTTTGATCCCCATCACAATGATGGCTTTGAAAGTCATCATTGAGGGATCTTATTTGACACAGGGGAGGTGGCTTTTAGAGCCTTATAACATCAGAGTGTCGCTTTGGAACGACAAAAAAAGAAATGTTCGTCCATTTTGATGTCATCCGTTGTATGAAAAGTGCAGAGAAATGATAAGTTGGTAACGCCTGAGTACGGGAGAGGATGAAACCAGTTTTGTACGCAATCCTCTCACATTTTCTCCCATACAAACATGTGTGTGTTCTACCTCGGCACAAGCATACCAACTTATCATTTCTCCTGGAAAGGTGCAGTCATATAAAATACATCTAGGTAACATTTCTCTAGCACACATTCGTCCTGCTGTTTGCAAACATTGGTAGTTATTTGGATGACAATGGGTGAAAGTAAAAAATTTCAAACACGTGTGAAGCTTTCAGCCCGAATCGAAAGGTGAGCATATATGGTATGATATCACATGCATACAAATGTATCAGGAATAAACATACGATATTATTACGATATGTTTGCGACAAACATACCAAATTATTATGATATGTTTGTCACAATCATAAATACCTAGTAGCTGTGGACGACACAATGCCGACCAACGGCTAAAATTGCCACCATCTTGAATTTTCGGGAAGATAAAGCGATTGACGTCATAGGGGTTGTTCACAAATGACGTCACGCTCTAGAGGGGAGGGGTTCCAGCATTCCATTCCATTCATTTCATTCGCTCAAAGTATAAATTGTGTGGCGCGCTTTTTTCGTGAAATGATATGATACGAATTTACTAAGATATGTGAGATATGTTTTACATTTTTCTATTAGGCTCATGGCCTGCAGTGCTGCTTGTCCAACGTACAATTTTTTTGAGAGGGAGCATAGAAAATTCATCAAGATCTACTTTTGAACGCTCACCACATATGTCAGTTATACCTAATCTAACACAACCTTATTAAATACTCTAACACTGGTACGTTTCCTTCGGCAGTCCACACTTTTGACTTTCAACACTGAACCACTTAACTGATTATCACAAACTTTTTTTTCACTGTTTCGTGAGATCAAGATTTTAGTTTATAGTAAAGAGCATGTATGTCACGAGATCACGATATTTACAGTGTCATTTTGACTTCTTCAACAACTTCCTTTTACAAAAACAAGCATCGTAGCGTACCAAGGTGTGATAACGTGCACCGACTTTTTTGTTTTAAAATATAATAACTTTTTGCAAGCCGTTCTCGTTCAGACCTCAACACGAATTTCCCGGGAGGAAATTCGACTGACTATAAACGTAGTGTTAAATGCATAGGACCCCTTTACTTCGTATGGGCTTAAAAATTGGAAATTTCTTCAAGGCTTCAAATGTCAAATTTTGTCATTAAGTCGCCACCAGCCGACTTTTTTACCGGCGGCTAGGCTAAGCCGCTTCCAGACGTGATCTAACGGCTTAGCCACCGAGCCGCCAGCCGTTGACGTTTTTCTTCTCGGCTCTCATGGCTGCTGGTGAATTTCAATCAGAGCGGGGCCGAATCGAGTCACAAATCGATTGTTCCTTTTTTGGCAATAATAAATTATGAATGAATATTGGATGAATAAGTGACATACCCGTCTAGCGGGCTACACCAGGTAATAGGAAAGTGTACAGAATTATAGTGTACGAAATTGTAATGTACAAAATTGTAGTGTACGAAATTGTGGTGTACGAAATTAAAGTGTACAAAATTGGAGTGTACCAAATTAAAGTGTACGAAATTGGAGTGTACCAAATTAAAGTGTACGAAATAGGAAAGTGTATGAAAAGTGTGTATGAAAGTGTATGAAATCGAAGTGTACGAAACTGGGGTGTACAAAATGAAAGTGTACAAAATAGGAAGTGTACGAAATAGGAAGTATAGAAAATCAAAGTGTGCGAAAATGAAGTGTACAAAATTGTAATGTACGAACTTGAACTGAAAGGTGTACAAAATAGGACTCAACGAGTGTACGAAAGAAAGTTGGGACATTTGTCGGGTCACTCCTACAACTTATATTGCTGCGAAAAGCCCGCTGGATGTTGTATAACTTCTCTAATGAGGTCCCACAGTCAATAAAACAATTTCAATTTTTCTTTTTGGCAATAACTTTTTCATCAGAAAGAATCTCATCTTAAGTTATCCATATTCATAGACAAATATTGTGATTAAGGTCGAAACTAATATAAAGGAGGCAGAGTGACGGTAGCGTTAATTGCAAAACGACCAGTGACTTACTAACCAATTAAATTACTAAATACCACTAAGTAAGCAACAAGTTGATTTTAACCAGAATTCTGCATAGAATCTGGGAAACATTGCGTCAAGGGATAACTTTCAAGCAATATTCTACAAAGAATGCAATAAAACGATTAAAACCTACTAGAAAAACAAATTGGCATTTTCATTGAAATATTCATTGTATTCTTTCGGGAAAACGAAGCTAAGTAATTTTTCTTTTTACGAAATCTCACAGAGAATTAGGGTTTAATTTTTTCTGTACACAAAAAATACATTTTGTACACACAAAAGATGGTTTTGTACACTAACATGAGGTATGTACAAAATAAACGTTGTTTCAATTTTGCAAGTTCATTCTTAAATGTAAAATAGTTGGAAAAGTAGCGCCGTAGGCCGTGAACATGATGAAAAAATAAAAAATCGGGGTCGAGGGGCGGCAGATTCCGCAAAGGGGAATATCCCCACTTGCGGGATCTAAGGGGTAGAGCCCCATGCACGTAAGGCCGCCTGCAGGGCGTAATCTAGCCAGCCGCGGGGGTGAGAGGGCAGAGCCGCCCAATACTATGCATTATCCTTTTTAATAAATAAAAGACGTGTTACAGCTGAGAGAATATAAACCACTACACTCTCCTGTATTTTGTGGGTTTCGTGTGGAGTATTTTTTTGTATGATTTTTTACATTGAAAATATGGGTTCCACACGAAAGGAACGAAAACGTCAAAGTGTAGTTTTACATTTTCTCTTAGCTGTAATACAAAATAAATTTTAAAAAAGTAATAACAATAAGCTTAAAAAAAATGAGCCGAGAATTAGCGCTTTAATGAAACGAAGTGATACAAAAACTAGGCAGCTAACGAAGCTAAGGAAAAGTAAGTGTACAAAATTAAAGTGTACGAAATTGAAGTTTACGAAATGAAAGTGAACAAAATAGGAAAGTGTACGAAATCGAAGTGTACGAAATTGGAAATTAAGAAATTAAAGTGTACATAATAGGAAAGTGTACGAAATCGAAGTGTACGAAACTGGGGTGTACGAAATCAAAGTGTACAAAATAGGAAGTGTACGAAATAGGAAGTTTACGAAAACGGAGTGTGCGAAATTCAAGTGTACGAAATAGGAAGTGTACAAAATAGGAAAGTGTACGAAATTGGAGTGTACGAAAAAAAGGTGTGCGAAAACCAATTGTACGAAAATAAAGTGTGCTCCGGAGCAGGATTTTGCTCTTTGGACCTAAATGTAGCCGTAAGTCTACCCCTTGGTAAATTCATTACAGTTTTCCAATCGGAGATTATTGGAATCCTTGGTTGTGTCAACGAGTTGTTATCTTCTTTGGATAATTTGCCAGAGGACCATGGAATCTACATTTGCTCAGACAGTCAATCATCAATCAGAGCCCTAGGTAGTTATAAAATTTGTTCATCATTAGTTCTAGAATGCAGATACCGAATCCAATTGCTCTCCTCCTTACGTCAAGTTATTCTGGCCTGGGTACCAAGTCATATAGGTATCACAGGTAATGAACAAGCTGACGGACTAGCTAAAGCGGCCTCGTCTTCTTCCTTCTTAGGTCCAGAACCATATGTAGCTGTGTCAGCTTCAACTCTGTTTGGAATAGTATCACTCTGGAAGGCGAAAACCTTCTCCCACCACTGGGAGTCATTGAACTACGCTAGCCATGCCAAAAACTGCATTAGAATTAACAAAAACCATTCCAAAGAACTTCTCTCATTCGCCAAACGAGACGTCAAGAGGCTAACAGACATTCTAAAAGGACACTGTTCTCTTAATAAGCACTTGCATACTATGGGCTTTGCTAACAGTCCTCTGTGTGACAGATGTGGGGACATTGAATCCGCCGAACACCTCCTCTGCTATTGTCCCGCCTTTATTATGGCACGAGCAAAATACTTTGGTTCATATATCACGAACCCGAAATCCATAAGAAATCTTCCGCCGAAAACGGTGCTAGATTATTTGAATCGCATCAGAAGGGATAACCTCTAAGTTCTGTGGGCATGCACAACAGGCCCATTAGCGGCTTAGGTGCAAGGATCTGTCGTTTGACGTTCCTACCCACGTTTATCCTATCCTATCCTAAAGTGTACGAAAAGTTGATTTGGTTCGTTTTTTTCAAACATGAAAATAAGTTTCTAACACCATATGGTTAAGTTTGACGATTATGGAGAGATGTTTCGTTAATTATTCTTTTTTATCTATTTTGGAGGAATTATGAACAGTGATGATCAATTTCGAAAACGTTGAACTTGTCGACCAGTGAAAACTTCGAAAATTTTTTTTATAAATATTCGTGTGTCCGTTCTCCGTTTATTCAATTTAAAGAAAATTTCATTTGAGAATCATCAAAGTGTAAATCAAGTAAGGTAAGTACTTTTGTTTCCTTCATATTTGATAAATGTTTAAGTGAAAGAATGTGAAAGCGTGCAAAAAAGTTTTTTTTGTTTCCATCATTTTTGCGAAGCATTAGTCGCTACATTATGTATATCAAGGGTTTTTTTTTCGATTAAAACATTAAATTTTCTTCAATTATTTCGTGTAAATTCTGAAAATGGTGAAAAGAAATTAGTAACAATGGTGATCATATGCTTCACCAATGAAGTAGAACGAAAGTAACAATAGTGCGTGAAGCAATAGGAGTTTGGCGCCAAAAAATTCGATGAAAGTAAATATCTTAGTGGGTCTGGAATATTCATTTTAAATAATTTTAATCTTACTTTACGGATGTTACTGTTTTATTTAGCCGTTCTTTCATTCAGTAAAATAAATCGTTTTACGTGTAGATCATATGGCCGGGAAAATTTTTCTAAGTTCCAAGTCGAGTTTTTGATGGCTTCAAAAAAGCTTGTTTCGGTTATGCCTCAGTATTCGGTGTTTTACTCATTGACTTATTGAAATTCTTGGATTGTGTCGGCGCATATCCATTTTCACGGTTCAAGGTTGCGGGATAATTTAGTTATACTCATACTGATGGGATCGAAAATTTGCTTGTTCGAAAACACTTTAAAATGCGGTTACCAATTCGACAATAGTGAATTCGTTTTCCTTACGTTATGGCCAAATTATAATTTAGACCGTTATTCAAACAAAGGTGCACGAGTCTTTGCATCCTTTGAGATACATCTTCTACTACAATGGTATTGTAGAATGTCTTCATTTTACTACCCATTGTAAAGTTGCGTTACATCTTTTACCTATGCTTACGAAATGTATTGTTCTTATTGAAGTTTGATAACGGTAACAAACAAAGAAACTTTATCATTAACGTTTGGAAAGAGTGAGACTTCCCACTGAAACTGAAACAATATACGGTCAAAACGAAGTGTTAGATTTAGCAAAGTCAGCGCTCCAAGATATCACTTTCATTTTTATTTGCAAAGCTATCATGTACAAATCTTCCAATTGTATTATTTTTGCGGCGTATGCGAACCACTGGGACCGATGATGTGGATACTTATATCAATGAATTCAATAAATGATAGATTAGATTGGAGTGGGGACTGCGGAAGTAAATCATTACATGAGGGATCACTTTTGTGAAATGAGCCAAACTCAAGGGGGTTATTTTTAAGCAAAAGGCTTTGGAAACTTAGGGCTGGTGCTAGAAAAGTCCACTTTGTGGAACACGGTTTTCAATATACTATTAAATAGAGACTATTTTAGTAAAATGTCACTTCTGTGACGGAATTTCGTCAAGGATCGGGGTCGATGAAACCTTTTGCGTAGCGAAATTCTCAAAGCTCATAAAATTTAGGGAAAACTTGGCTTGGCACAATGCTCTTCGATGACTTGCTTGTGTTTCTATAGATGGTTATTTCCGTGAAGCTTTGAGTCTCTTTAGAAATGGCTCCTAATGGCTCCTGATAGTTTATTTCAATACGTTGTAGGGAAAGATTAAAACAATATTTTGGCCTCGGGAACTATTAGTCTCAGTCCCTATGGTAGAGCCCAAGGTCAGAGATTTCTAACGTTTTTTCTTTAAGTGCAGCGATCGAAAACCACAACAGAAGCTATCGCCTTCTTCTCAAATTATTGCGTATGAAAATTCTAATTCAATTTTTAAAATCAATTTTTTTCTGCAGATAAAAATTCGTCATGGGCATCACTGTAATTCCAAAATTGCTTCTTGCCAAATCGGCAAATCGTCCCGACCGTAAGCTTTCGGAAATCGCCGAAGAAGGCAAATACTATCGACATCCTGATTCGGCCTTAATATCGTATCCGCTGGTCGTCAAAGAGCCGCTGGGAACAGTCAACAAACCCTTGAAAATAGCCATTGTTGGAGCTGGAGCTGCGGGTATTGCTTCCCTGTATGAGTTGTGCAAATTGAAAGACAGCAAGAAATATATTAGCGTCGATATATACGAGTCCGATCACGATCATTTCCTAAACGTACCCGTTAATTATGCGATAAGAACGAGTGGTTTAAAGGCGGGGCGAGTGTCTGCAGCCATAAGTAGCGATGAACCTGCTCCTGCTAACAGTGATCACGCTGTATATGAAATCGGTGCTATGCGATTTCCTGAAATAGCTGGACTGATGTGGCATTATGCTTGCGCTGTCTATGGATCCGAAGAAACTGTCAGTGTTTTCCCAAACCCAGGTACCGTTCCCACTGAATTAGTGCATGGAGATCGTGCCGAACGGTTTATGAATGGTGAATGGCTGAACGAAAATTCACCGACGAAACAGATCGTTGACGTTATTCAAAAGGGATTGGTGGGACAAGGCGTCGGTGATAATACGAGTCTTTTCCCAATTGGTGGACAGGATCCAGCCAAAATTAGCGCTAAACTGAAAAACAAAGACACCACTGAAGCGGAACTGAAAACGATAAAGGAACAATGGAAAATATTCACCAAGGAAAACGATAAATATACCTTAGAGGCTGCTGTTCGACAAATCATTGAGGCACAACATAAGGCACTACCCGATATCGATGGATTGAAAAACACTGAGGAGAAGATCAGTTACTACGTGGAATTGTTTGGTACGGTAGGATTTGGAACCGGCGGCTTCAGATCTGTATTCAATATGTCGATATTGGAGATGATGAGGCTGCTTTTGTGGGACTATTCCAATGAGTACGTGCTACCAGTCAAGAAGGCGAACGTAGATTTTCTCTCGAACTTTTTCATGAAGGCAATGGAAAGCAATGACAGAGTAAATGTCAAAAGAGCTCGTGTATGCGATGTTTGTCATCTGGACGGAAATGACAATGGCGATACTATTGTAGTTTACTATGAAATCGACGAATTAGGGAAGGAATGCAAGGAACCGATGAAAGCCGAGTACAATTATGTTATTTTAGCTACAACTCCAAAGCAGACGAGTTCTCTTATCAGTAAAATTGGGTTCAACAACGCTGACGCCCGTCGCGTTCCTTTGGGTGACCATGGACGTCAGTTGACACCGGACCAGTACGTCGGCTCCGTACGTCCAGCTTTGGTTCTGAGCAAAAAATATGATGTGCCCAATTCGAAATTGTTTTCGGCAGTAACTAATATACACATGGTTTGCTCGTCGAAAATATTTGCTACCGTTAAAAAGACCGATTTCGATTCCTTTGCTCCGGAGTTTTCCGATAAGGGAAAAATCAAAGCTATTGTTGCCGATTGCGGTTTAGGATCCAGTTACGTTGTTCCCTCTACCATATTGAATGAAAAAATGCGCAACAAAAGCAAGGACTACTACAGTTTTCTAATTAGCTACGCCTGGGAAAGTGATTCCAAAGGAATGCAACATAATTTCGGTAAATATCCGCTGAATATAGAGGATACACAACATTTGATGAGCGCTGTCGTGGGTCGTGCAACTCGTTACGTTAAAGACCCTGTCAACGGAACTTACGGACCGTGGTGGTATGGCGAAGCATTGGGTAAAAGCAATCTTGAAGACCCATTGTCCTACGATTGGACAACGTTCCAAACGGCTGGTGCTTTCAAATTGAATAATGTGGGAGACAATTACAACTGCGATCTTTTATTCCGTTACCATACCCACGCACTAAGTCCGGCGTTGAAGAATAAATTTTTCTTAGCCAATTGCAGCTACAGCCACTTGGGCGGTTGGCTAGAGGGTGCATTTATGAGCGCAGTAAATGCTGTCTGTGGATTAATCGTTGCCGCTAACGATGGTGACGTAAATGCATTATCTACTGAAGCGCGAAAAGTTGTACAAAGTTTGGAAAATGTTGTGGAAAATAATGAATAAAGTCAAATCAAAAATGTTTACTTCCAGTGCGATTCAAATGTAATTATTTTTTGTAGAACAAATTATTTATGTTAAAAATTTTAGGAAATTCAATTAAATAAAATAATCTTTTTGATGCATAAGCAATTTTGTTGGCTTTAATAACATTCGCAAGACTGTGTGTCCCTTACCGTCACAATTTCACTTTTTTTTTCATATACGCGATTCCTTGAATGTAACTTGTAAACTTCAAAACTCAATGAAAATATATTTGAAATTCTTACTGAAGAAGAAATGTGCGTGTGCCGTGTCTATCTGGTTCTTAGGTTCTTAGGATTGAAGTGAAACACTCAAATTGTTATTTGATTTCTGCGGTAAAAGAAAATGGGTAAAAGTAAATTTGTTGCGAAAATTGAGACCCCCAGAGATCAATAGCAACTTTTCTCAACCTAAGGATCAAAAACAATGTTTCTCTCGCTAGGACAAAAAGGAAAAGAAAGCACAAATTTTCGCAACTCGACTGTGAATTAGTTACCGTATTGGACGGTTGCAAAAACACTTACTCTGCTCCTCCCCAATTACCAAAACTATTCACAAAAACATATTGCGAGTTCACTCAAAAATTATCGTGAAAAAAATGCGCTGTGTAATTTCTCATGTCGCAATATTTACGCGGTCGAATTTAAGAGTGAAACGTCTGATGCAAGGGACACGTATTAGATGTTGCAAAAAGACTCGAACGTATCTAAGCCTTAAGTTGAAGTGGGTAGGGCTCGGCCCTTGCACCTAAGCCTCTATTGGGTCTGTTGTGCATGCCCACAGTTGATTGATTACTCACAGCCTTTTGGTGCTGTTGAGGTAATCAAGGATTTTATTAAGCGGTAATCTTCAGATTGAATTGTAGTGCAGTTTGTACGAACCCATACTTTTTGCTCTAGCTGTAACATATGCGGGACAGTCGCATAGGAAGTGTTCTGCCGTTTCCACCTCACCACAATTTCGGGCTGCCGCTGAGTCCTAGTGTGAACAAGTGCTTGTTTAGAGGGCAGTGCCCTGTCAGGACGCCTGTTAATCTTCTTATGTTTTTCCTACTCAGTGCTGAAATGTATTTTGAGTCTTTTGCATTGATCCTGATGCAGTTTTTTGCTTGCCTTGCCGTCTCAAGAGATTTCCAGTATTTCTGAAAGTGTGATCGTCTCCATTTATCTATTTCCTTCTTATACACTGATGATGGAACACCGGCGAAGGGCTCTTGGCCTATGAAGGGTTTAGCCGCTCCCGCTTTCGCAAGTGTGTCTGCTTCTTCGTTTCCTTTAATTTTACTGTGCCCTGGGACCCAGACTAACGTGACTGTGTTGCTGTTACAAATTAGCTGTATGCTTTCTCTACATTGAAGGACCGCTTCAGAGTAGACTACAGTTGCTTGAAGGGCGCTCTGGCTATCAGAGCAAATGAAAATGGCTTGGTTTTGAGTTTCGGTAGATATCAGCTCTTTGCAACACTGCGTGTTTCCACAGATCTCTGCTAGGATGGATGCATATAGTCCGAGGGCGTATGATTTGCCAATCTGATATTGGGGGTAGTGAATACCAGCTCCAGCAAGTCCATTGTATTTCGAGCCATCTGAGTACCACGTTAGACGGTCCCGTTTTGGAATTGCAGTGTCATTTGCCCAAGCCTCTCTAGAGGGAAATGACACCTTAAACTTTTTTTCAAACCGGTATACTGGCGCTATTGGGCCATTCCAAATGTATGTAATGTAAGGAACGAAAATTTCTCTCGAGTCATCCAAGGGTCCAAATTTTGTGTTCTATGAAAAAATTGTTCATAATTGCAAGATCTAATTTTCTGCCGAACGTATGGTTTCGTTATCTCCTACGGTTAAGGCAGTATTTCCGTTCCTTACATTACAGGCGTCGCGATTTGCATGGAATGGGCCTATTGCGTCTCCCTTCATTTCTAGAATGGGTGATTTTCTAGTATGGGAGCTTTCGAAGAGCTTTTATTATTTTTTTAGTACACTCTATTTTCTAGTTATCTACGCCATTATGCAATTTTCTGATTTCACATACGCAAAGGACAAATTGAGGACATATTTTTGAATTAGAAAATACAAGAGTCAGAACGTTCCTATGGTCATATTTAAATAGAGGTTTTAGTACAAGTCCAAGAAAATAATCCTTTATAGTCTTGTTTGAGGAAATGTTTTGAAAATTTTGAATGTATATTGAGGACGAAACTGTGCTTAACTTTTTAGTACAAAACACTTTAAAATCTGTAACGCACTTTTACACTATCGAAGTGTCAGTACACTAATTTGAAAGTGTCAAGAATTTAGGACAAATTAATGGCATCACCAATTTTGCTCAAATTTTTATCGTTTTCAAAAAAGCGATTTTGAGCTTTTTAGCGTTTTAGTACACCTTTATATTTCGAACCCCAAGATAGGACAACTTTTTTTTTGTGTCGGACGCATAGGACAAATTGAGGACAAATTATTTGTGTAGATAAAATAAGAATCTGGGTCGACGACTACACATTTGTAGCAGCACCATGTTGCCACCTTTGTTGACAAATATGAAATTCTCTTTAAGACAATTACTTGGAAAAGCTTTTAAAGGAAAAAATTTTTTGGAAATTGGTAAAGATTTACTCGAGTTATCATGTTTACATACGGACGGACAGATTCGGCATCTGGGGTCCATGATCGATGTTCCGCCCTCAAATCAACTGGTTGCAACCGTAGTGTTAAGCGCATAGGACTCGTATTTCGTTCCAAAAAGTCCAAAAAGTAAAGTCATTTTTGAGTTATTTTAGTAGGCGAATTGACAACTTTTCAGATAATTTTTTTCAACGTATGAATAATTTGTATTAAAAATCTTCGTGTTTACGCGAGATTAGTAAAATAAATTAATTGTCCACAATGGTTTCACAAGAACGGTGATATAAAAAAAAATGTTTTCACTTATTGGTTTACGCTAACTCCCAATTTCGTAGATATTTAGGGTGCCCGCCGAAAGGTAATGCGATCTGCGTATGTAAGAAAAAGTGTTGCGGAAAATCGGTAGCTTAACTCCATACAAAAAATGAATATTTTGTGAACTTAACTCGCATTACAGAAATACATTCAGCCTTTGCCACCAAAAAGCTGCAAACCGGAAATAAGTTATGTAAAGCCAACAGTTCCCATTGATGCAAACACTGTGTACAAAAACTCGTATATTAGCATCGTTCCAGAAGATATAAAAACTTGTCGCATGAAACCATATCTCCCTGTGAATTCTCTACGACCTTCCGGAAGTAAAATAGACGATTCCTCCATAACCAAGGTAAATGTTTCGGTTTGAGTTAAGAGATTCAAATGCCTACAACTTCTTTGATTGCAGCTTTCTTTTCCTATGTATTATCAATCATGCAAAAGAAGTCCGATTCTTCCTCATAGACGATCCATGCTCGGTAAAGGTTCCATGCAAGATTTCACAACACAAAAACACGATTACGTGGCCAAGCCTCCATGTAAACGAAATGCAATCATTCACGAAACGAACATCAAAAGTAACGACAGTCCGTTGGAAAGCGAAACTGTACAGAAGCTTTCTTTCGCTCCCCCCGATGCGAAGAGTCTCTCTGTAGCAAAATCTTGCAGACCATTGTACACGTACAAACGACCCAACATACCCATGGAAGAGATGACCACACATAAGTTAAGTTTTATACCCTCGTCACCGCAGAAAAAGGACGAATTGCCTTGGGTAAACAAGGTTCATATAAAAGTGTCGGCCGAGCCTATTCAACAGTTTACCACCTACAAACTTAGCTACATACCAAATCCTCGTCCACAAAAATTGCAACCACTTCGTGCTAAGGACAACGAAGGCTTAGTAACAGCTGCGCAAGCTTTCGATGATCACACAATTTACAAGCAAAGCTTTTTCTTACCTGAGGGATGTTTTAAACGTACTCCCATTTTGCCAACACTTCAACTAACTACATCCGATGCAAAATTAAATGCGGACAGCGTGTACAATTTGTCTTATCCATCACACGAAGGTGTTCAACGATCAAGTCCTATTTTACCGCATTCGAGACGATTGTTGGGCACCGGTCCTTTGGATGATTTGACCACTCAAAAAAGAGATTTTGTGGATAAGCCGTTGTGTCGACGCGAACCTATCGTACCAACATGTCAAATGCAAACTGCTGATAGTCCAATCGAAAAACAAACGACAACGAAATTGTCTTACATGCAACCAAATGGTCTAACTCGCTCGATTCCTTTCAGACCAAAAGATAGTGTTACCCGTCCTGAAGGTAATTCTAGATTATTTTACACATACGTACTCAAACAACGGTCAATTCCCCTTACGAACGCTTATATAATATGAAACATATGCAAGGGAGCCGTACGCATCAGAATAGATGTGGCGAACAGAATAGAAGTTGCAAAAAGACCCTAACGTAACTACCTAAGTAAATATCGCCTTGACTCTAAATTAAAAAAAATCTTTGTACTAGGGCCGACCATAGAACGTAAGAGAGGACTCTGACCCAAACTTCTATGGACAGAAAAGTTCACATTTTTCTCTCTACAACACTGCACAAAAACCATCGATATCAAACGAATATTCACGAAAAACGGCCAAATATTGTGTAGGGTCGCGTAGCGTGAGTTGAGCCCACATTAAGGAGCCTACAGCCCGAACCACTCAACAGATTTTCACTAATTTAATTTTTGTGACTTTCTGAGGTCCATATCGTTCAAAACTTTGAAGAGCAATTTCGCAGAGCGATTTGGTCCGAATTCAATCCCATAATCATGTTTTCTTTCAGGACAAAAAAAGATTTTGAAAAGGGGATAAGATTTATGTAGAAAAAACACGTTGGAGCCTGGTAGAGACTAAGTTTTATGGCAATGGCTGAGTCCAAGGAGTCGAAATCAAAAAAAATGTTTTCCATTAATTGTCAGGCATTCCAGACCTTTCGTTTCAGAGTCTAAATCAGAGAAAAATGCAAAAAAAAATTTGTTCGTCCGTCAACACGATAACTCGAGTAAAATTCAACAGATTTCTAAATTTTATAAAGCGTCGCTATTTATTTTGGATTGGATTGGATTGGATTGGATTGGACCGATAGCGCGTAGTTCATATACTCAAGAGGCGAGGCAATATTTATTTAGGTTTAGTTTACAGTGTAACGTCTGAGCTCTTTGCCACATATCTATTCTGATGCAATCGGGTCCCTTTCACGAATTTTTTTGAGATTATTCTTCGATTGTTAAGTAGATTTCCCTTTCGAATTGTTTAAACTAAGTATTCCGCATTGTCTCCATATACACGTAAGAATTAGGTACGTTAAATTTTCACATTTCATTATTTAGGTCCGATGGATAGTACAACTATTCATAAAATGAGCTTTGTGCCAATTGTACCACCCGAAAAAATGGAATATCCATGGATGCAAAGGAAGCTTCACACTAGCGAACTTCCAATAGATTTTAAAACGACGCAAAGTTTGAGTTTTATGCCACCTGGTGGATTGGTTAAAAGCGAAATTGGATGCATATGCAGCTGTGACGGAGAATGTGTCGAAAACGAATTTCCGAAAGCAGATTCCTTTTAACACTTTTTTTTAATCCGGGGTTTTGACAAATAAATCAAAAAAAGTCTGTTCTTACAATCGCCATGTTGTTTTCAATAAAATATACCAAAACATTCAATTCCATGAAAGAAAGCTGAGTGCTTGCACTGATGATAATTGATGATCAACAAATGGGGGCTAGCTGAAAAAAAATCCGAACGGAAGAATCAGGTTACTACAAAGTCAGTACACTGCGAAATCAGAACACTTCAAAATGGAGAGGTAATCCTGATCAATGATGATGAATAAATCGAAAAATTCAATGAAAATCCTATTCGTCTGTATAAATATGTTTATGTATTGAGAGGGTGTTAAACCTTTTAAATTGTAAGGGGCCATCCATAAACTACCAAGGGGGAGGGGTATTCGACAGAAGCGTACGTGCCATACATTCCAACATTTTTATCCATACATTTTTACGTTTTCAGCGAATAGTAAGTACAGTAGATAGAAAGAAAAAATACATTAAACCACTTTTTCACGATTCACGCGCCGACCCTGGTTGAGAAAACACTACTTCACCTAGTCGTGAAATGATGAACTTTGCAAGTTATGTTCACCAAAGCATTGTCGCGTCGATAAAGACTAATTTAAAGACGATAAAGTGTTTCCAGCTTTATGGCGTTAGCCTTGAAATGGTCAGATCTACGGATTTTATTAATAAAATCCATGTCCGACCCCACTTTAGGAGATCAAAAAAGTTCATCATTTGACAATCCTGTAAACAAAAAGTATCAGCAATATCAATGTGATACAAGGACGTCTGATATCGCTGTTAAAAATTACACTGAATTTTCCTCAAGTTTCATGATTTCGTGAATCAAAAGTTCATTGGACCAGTTGCAAAGTCAAAATATTTCAGTACCTAACCGGTGTTCGGAGGGGGCTGGGTAAGTAACCGGTGTTCGGAAAGTTATGAGACAATTTTCTTAACAATTTAGATTGTTTCTGTCTCATTACTTTCCGAACACCCATTTAGTGTCGAATTTGCCTCGTACACCGTAAAAAAATCTCGTAACTATATCGATTTTCAGAGTATCAAAGTATTGCCTGTAGTTGTATTCGATTGTGTATTGCAAAGGTAGATGCTATTTTTTTGACCCCGGGGGGCGAATAGTCTTTTTTCACTATTTGCCTCGGGGGCGAATTATGCATTTTGATCACTTATACTTTAAATCGTATGAGAAATACAAAGAAAAGAAAAAACACACATACAAGGTAGAGCTAGCTGGAACAAACGATCGAAATGGGTTGGATCATTGAGCTGGAATGAACATGATAGATGAGAGAAAGTTATTAATGAAGACGAATGTAGGGTGGGCGTGCAACTTGAGCTCTAACTATGAGCCAAGTGGCAACAGACTGGGTAGTCCCTAACAAGCACGTTTGAAACGAGTCAACGATAATTCGCCTTTAGTAACATTAGGAAGTGCATTATATTTTGAGATACCTCGAGCGAACATCGAGCAATTGACAAAGTTCCTTTGATTGCGTGGCAGCAGTGGATTAGTGTCCTACCCGACTACTAGTCAGGCTCCTTCGTGGTGATAGCTTTGTGCAGAAATGACAAAGTGAGAAAGTCAAAATATACGAAGAGTAGTCTATCAACATGATCCGAGACCGAGTCATACCGGCCATTGCCATAAGCAAACCTAACGCAAGCGTTGAATGACTTTTCAAGAATTTTCTTAACCCCTGCAGAGACGTCACCAAGGACCGGACAGCAATAAACCAAATGCGGCACCAATAGAGCCTTCACAAGAAGCTTACGAGTCCTTATGGGCATCAACCGAGCACTCGGCCACATGACCACTAAATATCTCATCCGAGATCAAACGTGCGGGACATTCCCATCCCATCCGATACCACTTGGTCTTTTGGTCTTTCTTCTGCGACAAAGTTACTTTTTCCACGTACTGTGACGCTTGCAAATGTGCAACCACAAACAGGCAAATGACTTGTTAACAAATATTTACATTTGTTGTTTGTTTCATATCACTTTACTGATAAAGAGAATTGAAGATTGTAAGTTATCTCTTCGTGAGGTAGATATTTTTGAGTCGGTAATTAAAGAAGCTATGCCGAGCTATGCAGTGAGTGAGTCCCTTCTAAAAATGTGTACATAAACTTGTTATTAAAATTTCAGTTGTGGAGGTTTGGGCTAATTGGATTAAGTGGCGTTACTATTTATGTATTCCTATCGTGGATAAAGCTGAAGAAAGCTTCGAAAGGCAACAGAAAAACATTCAGGACCAGATCTGAATTATCAAAACCCCAATGGATAAAAGTTGGTCAAGTCAAGGAATTGTATTTGTATCCTCTGAAGTCGGGACGCAGGAAAGA
The DNA here is from genome assembly GCA_029228625.1 of Pseudolycoriella hygida. Classification (NCBI taxonomy): domain Eukaryota; kingdom Metazoa; phylum Arthropoda; class Insecta; order Diptera; family Sciaridae; genus Pseudolycoriella; species Pseudolycoriella hygida. The sequence goes on from WJQU01002767.1 coordinate 18,203, forward strand.
AGTCAAAGAGTGTGACTTTACTGAATTCGGAATAGCTTTTAGAGAAGATGACCTGTTCACTCTACGAGATAGGTAAACTTACTCAATATTAAAAACAAAACGTAAACTTTGCAATGAACGGTTTTCAGAATGTTCCTTGTGTATAATGAAGAAAGTGGAAAATTCGCAACCGGGAAAAATTACCCCAAATTAGTGTTAGTGAATTTACGTGCCGCTAGCAAATTTCATGTGCGACTTGAAGCAAGTGAAACGCAATCTTTAGAATTTGAGGTGCCACTTAAAGGAAAACCAAAAGTCAATTGTACAATGTGGTTTGACGAGCCGTTGAAATGTCACGATTGTGGAGATGCCCCAGCAGAATGGATATCGATGTATGTGAAGTTTTGAGATGTCTTAAGAAAAATCATTATCAGATAACATTCCAACTTATTCCACATACTTCACATGCGTTGTTATTTTACGTGTGCCTTAAACAGTGTGTGGAATGAAATGGATTGCAGTTGATCAATAGAGATCACAATTTTGTCATCAAAATCCACATATATTCAACAATTCATTCAAATATAATGGAGACATATGCATTAGGGCTGTTCATAAAGGATGTCACGCAATAGGGGGAGAGGGAATGAGGCGAGCATGACAGCTCTAACAAAATTGGGTCAAAATTGACCCTTTTAGCGTGACAGGGGGCAGGGGGGTCTGAAGCAGATTTTTGCGTGACATCCTTTTTGAACGGCCCCTTAGAATAAATGTGGCAAACAGAATAGATGTTGTAAAAAGAATCGGACTGCCAACTCAAGTAATAATTGATCTGAAAAATGTAAAGATTTTTATAATGCAGGTTTTTAACTGGAAAGAAATCGGGTTTAAGAATTGGTTTCACCACTTATCAAAAAAGAAACTTGTATGAAGGACCATGGGAAAAATTCACTAAAGTGTATACAACACTGAAGAACGACGATACAGTAAGTGCAAGCGGTACTTTGTAGTTTCACGAAAGCTTTCGATTAATTTCCATAACTCAGGGTCTGTTTGCTGACATAACCAGTTACATGCTGACAACTGAGTCATCGCTAAACGAATTGAACAGCAAATTGCAGAGTCCGGTTACATCGCTTCAGTTCAGACCGAATATAGTAGTTTCCGGATCAGACCCTTTTAGCGAAGATAAGTGGGAATGGATAAAACTTGGAGAAAGTGTCGTCATTAGAAATGTAAAACCGTGTCCTAGGTTAGTACAGGTCTTTTTCGTTTTTCTGTTGATTCCTTGTTTTAATTCCAATTAAGATGTGCCGTAATACGAATCGATCCTGAAACTGGAAATACCGACGACGAGGCACTAAAATGTTTGAGGAAGTTTCGTGCACAAGATGATCCTAAGAAAATCAGTGTTGATGGAACAGCGCCAATTTTTGGAATTTATTGTGGACTTTATGCAATTGGGAAGGTTGGTGTAGGTGATGATGTTTATGTGCATATGGAATAAAAAGATGCATATGACTTCAAATTTTGATACGGATGAAATACCTACATAGGGTTCTGTCCCTTGGACATTCCCATAGCGGAGGCTGCCGCATCTCGACACCGTTTTTTTTGCTATTACGTTCACAGGCTGCGCTGCTTTTCCAACCAAAAATATTTTGTAAGAAAGAACATTTCCGCTTCTGATCTAATTTTGAACCGTTCGTTGTCACAATTACCAACAAACACCTTGACCTTGACCTTGCATATTGGGTACCTGTGCACACGCCCAGTGAGTGAAGGAACCACTTGGACCCCCCTTTGTACTCTCTAAGATGAACATAATACTATATACAGTGTATTATGTAAATCAGCGCTGGGTTGCCACTATTACCAACAAACACATCTAAATAAATATTGCCCTATGAAATTACGTCGACACTGGCTGGTCGGGCTGTTCAAAAATAAGCTACAGATTTTAGGGGGATGGGGGTTCTAGAATACGTACGGTGGAGGAGGGGGTTCAAAGTCAAATCGTACGTACAAAAAGATAAATTGTTCTCTTTTTCACGCGTAAGGTTTGTGTGAAAATTCAACTTGATCAAAATATTTCTTTTACAAGTGCAGCTTTCACACAAACCCTACGCGAAGCGAATCGCATCGCCTTCAACATAATAAGCCCTTTTTTATTGCTGCGTTAATGTTTTGTCGAAAGGGCAATATTGAAAAATCCGTCCGAAGCAGCGGTGTAAAAAATTGTCGACAAAAATAAAAAAAAATTGTAAAAAAGTAAAAACAAAAACAAAAAGGTTTCGGTTTAGACCAACCCACCCAGACCCTTAAAGAGAGGCTTCGGTTATATACTTCAATGGACCAAATATTTCTCCTCAATTTACTCCACAACATAGCAAAAGAGATTTTTTTGGGCTGGAGCCGATCTAAGGAGAGGCCTCGGACCTATTGTTTTTTGGACAAAAAAGTTTGGCTTTTTTTCTCTACAACAATGCACAGAAAACCTCATCATTAGAGAAATATTCATGAAAAACCACCAAATATCGTGGATATTCAGTTTTATGGCCCTGGCTGAGTCAAAAGGCTCAAAGTGAAAAAATTTTCGCCCGAAATATTTTAAAAAATTTTATCACAAAAATTGTCAGGCATTTTTACACCTTTCAAAAAAAATTTGTTATGTACAAAAGACCTAAAACCGCTTTTGCCCTTCGTCAAAAAATGACCATCTTCAAACCCACTTTTGGAACCCACCTTTCATGGGGGAAAAAAAATTATTGTCGTTTTGACAGACGGACGGACAAATTTTTTTTTGCAGATTCGGCGTCTAGGGTCCATGGTCGGTTTTCGCTCCCCCTCAAATCGAATGGTTACAAACGTAGCGACATCCCAAAGACTCAATCGCGGTTATTTATGTACGCCGATGACATCGCACTATGTTACCAAGCTAAATCTTTTATTGAGATCAAAAAAGCCCTCAGAGCGGGCCTAGTTAGGCTGTCGTTTTATTGTGGTAAATGGAGTCTGAAACCTAATGCCGCGAAGACCGTGTCGTGTGTATTCCACCTAATATCATGGACGCGCGGTAGCGATGCGCCCGTGACGCAAGTCCCCATACGAACAAAAAATTCAGACAAATTTTTTTCGTAGACTTCAGAACCATATATATATACAGCTAAGTTTTGATTTTGAATCGACATTTTACTCATTAAAATCGGTCCAGTGGATCCGAAGATATGACCTTTAGAAAATCGTCTTTTTCCATACTAAATATGCTACTTCATAGAAGCCAAAGTTAATGGAAACATCCTACGTTAGTTCCTTAGTTAGTTAGTTCCAGAGCCATTTGTAAACCGAGCCATTTGAAAACCGACTTTTTCGGCTCGTGTTCGAAAACGGCTCAATAACTTTTCTTGAAATTTTGCAAGGACCTTCGGGTGGGCATTCTACGCCATATGAGATTTTAAGAAAGTATTTTCAAATAGAAAAACTTCGAATAGAATTTTTTTTCGCCGAAAACTTTTTTCCACGTTCGCCAAAATTTTTTTTTGCCGAAAATTTTTTTTCGCTGTTTGTTTCCTATTTCCTTCCAAAACTAGTGATATCACAACAGAAATCCTTTTTAAAAGGGAAACGTGACGCAAGTCCTCGTCCCTTCTTCCAAAACAACTGATATCAATTTGGGTGACGCTTGCAGCTTCGGAACGCACAAAATTCTTTTGAAATCTTTTCACTTTTGATTAAAAAAATGCGTCACAAATGCCGGACCTGCCAATGTAATAATTTTTCTACGCCTTCAGCTTTCATACGCAAAAATTTGATTTCCTGTACAAAAATACGCCATACATCCCATAAAGTCAAATTTTTCCATTGTGAAAGCTGAAAGAACAGAAAAACTATAACACTGGGGGGACCGGCATTTGTGACGCATTTTTTTTAATCAAAAATGAAAACATCAAAGGAATTTTTTGCGTTTCAAAGCTTTAAGCGTCACCCCAATTCATATCAGTTGTTTTGGAAGAAGGGACGAGGACTTGCGTCACGTTTCCCTTTTAAAAAGGGTTTTTGTTGTTCAACAATGCGCAAGCAAACCGATAATTGAAATTAAAATTCAACGGTAACAAAGTGAAACACGATAAAAACCCGAGATACTGAGGAGTAACTTGAGACTGCAGTCTGACGTACCGAGCGCACCTGACGGGTCAAAGGGAAAAGCTCAAGTCTAGAACCAATACTGTCCAGAAGTTGGCCGAATCGACCGGGGGTTGTTCTGCAAAGACACTTAAAATAACCACTCAAGCGTTAATATTGTCAGTTGCCGATTATGCCTCTCCTACATGGACGAACAGCTGCCTCGTTAAAAAAGTCGATAATGAAGTAAACACAGCCCTAAGGATAATCTGTGGGTCCGTCTAATCAACAGAATTGGAATGGTTGAACGCTAAATAGCCCGCGCACATTTTGAGAGAAGAAGCGGCGGTAAGAGAATGTAAAATAGTGAAACTAAACGACGACCTTCCAATTTCCAAAGATATAGCTTCAGCTCCGACCAGATTGAAATCACGCAAACCTTTCTGGTGCTTCTTCAGAGAGTTTGAGAACATGGAAAATTGGACAGACCTCTGGCGACAATTGTCGGAAAATTCGGCTGTACGCAATAAACAAATCATAGAGGATCCTACAGCAGAAATAAACGGTAGCGATTTGCCAAGAAGAACATGGCTTAGACTCAACAGAGTCAGAACTGGACAAGGCTGCGTGACCTTCCTTCTGCATCTATGGAATTTAGTTGAGTCGCCGCTTTGTCAGTGCGGAGAAGTTCAAACGATGGATCATCTTGTTCTACACTGTGTTAGCCATCGTTTCGAAGGGGGCCTTACCGAAGTCCACCAAGTCACGGACAGGTCACGAAGTTGGTTGGAAAATTTACCCGTAAGCATTTAACGAGTTCGTGGTTTTTGGATAGCTTAGAATTACGATTTCCTTTTTTTCCAAATCGTTTCTGTGATATTAATTCATAGCGAATTTTTTCTTTTTTTACTCAAGTTTCTAACATTTGTATTTTGAACGTCATTGGAATAAATAAATAAAGCAAACGTAATGGTAAACGCATAGGCACTCGTACGTCGTACGGGTCAAAAAACATTTTAGCGTATTTTCGCTTTTTTGGCGATTTTTATTGGCAACTTTTTTTTCTTTTTTAGCGATTTCACTTTGGCGTTTCTTCACGAGAACGATAAGTGTAGCAATTTATTCCGTTTATTAATTGACAAATAAATTTGGTGGTAAGATGGCATTCGGATCCATGATTCATAAAATAAGATGCCGGATGTTCGTCGTTTTATCGTAGAATTTAAATGGAGATTTGCACTCTCAATGAGAACAGGTTTAGAAAATGAAACGATGTCAGGTAGTTAGGTCACACCGAAAGTTTAAACTTAAACAAATTGTAACGAAGGTTTCAAACTCATTTCCAAATACGCTGCCATACTTTCCATAATGCTACACATTTCCACGGACGGAAAATTTTTGTGATTCTTATTTACGATGTCGCATAGCTCTTTATACTTGCTCATTGCCTTCTTTCTATTTACTTCTAACATTTTAAGCTCACGACAAACTTTTTTCGCTTTATTCAAATTCAGTTTGTTGGCTATCTTCAGATTCGTCAGGATCGGCCAGTTATGTTTACAAGCATCGCAATTGCACAGAAATTTGTATTGCTTCAACAATTCCTTTTGTCTGCAGTCTTTCGACATATTCGTAAAGTGGTATCCATAATTGTCGAAAAGTTGCGCGCCTTTCTCGATTGGCCGCTGAACAATTAAGACGATCTTATCGTTGACAAATATTTTCCCGACGTTAGGAGCACAGCTATGGTTTAACAACGAACAAAATGGGTAACTGCCGTTTCCGGCAGAAACGGTAACTCGTTGGTATGCGAAAGCATCTGGCAGCTTGTCAATATCCTTATCGAAGAATCCACCTTTCTTTAACGGCCAACTGTAAATCTCATGATAATTTACTGTTGCAACTTGAATTTGGCGATGAAGAAACTGCGCAATAAAATCCCCATGGGTCGACCAAATCTCTTTTAATTTCGAAGACCACTGCGAAATCTCTTCAAGAACTTCTTTTCGAATGTCAATTTTATCGTTTGCTATCAGCGAATTTATTGCCAGAAATTTAGATCGTTCGTCCAGACCTTTAACATCGAAAATTGTGCAAATTTCCGGATGGTTTAAAATATACTTTTGAAGATCATGTATTGAGTCGTCAAATATTGCAAGCACCACGTATAATGTTCGTAGCGCCATTTGAAGATTTTTACTTAACTTTGATGTTATTTCCATCACGGGACATTCGTATTTATGAAACGTCTGACAAGCTTTTGTCTCACAGTCAGCAGAACAAAACATTGCTGAAAGAAAAAGGGGTTCAAACTTTATAGTGCAATGACACGATCCCAAATTAAAAAAATTGTTTAAGAATTCGATGCTCCCCCCATACGGGGTGCTCACTCCGAAGGTCCGTTTACTTCGTGCGGTCTAAAAATTGACTAACCTTTTGTGCACGAACGGCATGGTATGAGATCCATCATATTACTCTTGAAGCACCACGAACATATCTGCTGAACGTATTCGTCACGAACAATCTTGCAAAATGGTTCCTCAATCGCAACAACGTCACCGACCTTCAAAGATTTATTTGTTACGATGTGCCTTCCATACGTCGAATCGTTTTTCATTTCCAAGCAGTCAATTACAAAAGTGATGTTTTTGTTTTGGGCATATGATAATTTGAAGAGTTGTTGCGCATCTGTACAATCATTTTCACGCTTGTCTTGCTTTAGAGCATTCAGACATTTTTCTTCGCGTTCATTCAAAACTACAGCGTTCAACTCAGGATACTTATTCTGTTTGGCTAAGTTTATGTTCTTCAAGCAATGGTTATAGAGTTTCATTTCAAAGTAAATATCAGATCTGTTTGCATAAGCTAGTCCCAACGTTTCACTGTCTAATTCCGCAAGACACAAACTTTCATTATATTTCAGCATTGCGTTGTAGTAACATTTTTGATTGAAAAATTCATTTCCTTCCCTTCGAAGTGAAACTGATTTCGCATTTAATTTACTCATTTCGATTTTTTGTTTTCGATGCGAACGTAAAAAAAATTGTTTGACAGAAATCACACTTGCGAATAAAATGTACTCAAGCGCACTTCCTTAACAACTGATAAAAATTATATCCAGGTTTTTCAATCTACACATTTTGCGCTATGATTAGAACCGTGCGTCGATCGGATCTCCTTTCGCTTAAGCCAGAGAGAAATAAACGATAGGAAATCTTAGCAGAACAGTTCGCATTCCATTCACTCACACTTTCCTTTCAGTCGCTCAATGGTTTTCACATTTACTAGAGCTCATTTACGATAATGGGAATTGGTTCGTCAGTCAGCAATGTTTCGTCAAAATAAACGTTTAAAAAAGTTGTGCATAGCATAATCTACTTTTACAAAACTTGCTCTCCAGCAACAATCTAACGAAGTGAAACACATCCGGCACACCTTGCTTTTACGAGCGCTAAAAATATCTTTTGATTAGATTTTTATAAACCGAAAATAACATTCAGATGATGGTGTGATTACGAAATTAGCTGTTCTACAGATAGAATATAAAAGGTGAATTTAGTCTGAGGTGGAATGTATACAGACTACGTTTATGTTGTTCGAATGGGGTGAAACAAGAGATGTAGCCAAACCTAAAATTTCAAGGGGGCTAGGTCATTCGTAAAAAGTTCTAGAATGTAGCAAGGTGATACTTCAGTCCAAGATTTCCGAGAATAATCTAAAGGATGAGTCCGCTAAAACATGAATCATTTTTCAGAGGTAAATTTGTTAAGAAAATCAAAAAAGTGTTTTAACTTTTCGATAAATTAAACGTTCACTGCCAAGTTGGAGTACATTTTGTGGTTTGAAATGTTTGTTGAAAAAACTACCTCTTGAAAAGGATTAATTTGAGAGCTTTTTGCTACAGTCGATACATAACGGAATTTTTCAACGGGTGTTTCGTTTTTGTATTCGATACTTTCATGGTTATTTTGAGGAACTTTGCATTGAAAAAGTTTCAAACTCTCTACCGGCTAGCGCTTTTTCCAAATATGACATAACTGCACTAGGAGATAGTCACCTCAGAATTTTCAAACGGAAAGTTGCGAATTACGATCGAGAACGAATACAAAACGAGAATGAAACATGGAAACTACAGTGGCCTGTTCCGAGAAAAAAGATATTTCATTTAATTTTAGCAAAGATTGTTTCATCTCATGGAATATTTTCAATTCAAAGCTGGTACACAGATAAACGTTGCTCTGTCAACTGAAGTGGAATGGCTGAACGTTTTGAGCAACATCCCACCACCCGACATACTGCGAGAGCAATCAGCTTGGAGAGAATATAAAAAAATTGGCTCAAACACCAACTTACCGATCCATAAAGACATAATGAGTGCACCAAACCGGAAAAGACTAAAATCACGTTCGTCTTTCTGGATCGTTTTTAGAGAAATGGACGAGACGAATGACTGGGAAGGTGGGAAGCCAAGTGGAGAAACAGTATCTCGAATACGCACATGTGCAAGGGTTCTGTGCCGTCTTATTGCATTGATCATGCCCGCAGCGGTAGTGGAGGGCGTGACGCAGTCCCCACACCCCAAAAAAAAACGTCCACAAACCCAAAAAACTCCATACAAAAACCTTTGTGACAAGGAGCTATATATAGGCGAACTTTTGAGTTTTTTTCCCCTCGCCCTACTCCCCCTCCAAATTATTAAAAAACAAAACTACGTCGCAGCAGCTTTCAAAGGAGCCCTCACTCATCAAAATCTATCTATCATTTATCTATTTATCTATTCATCTATCTATTAATAATTTTCGATCTCGAGAACTAGACAGCCCATCTTCCTGAAATTTTCAGGGATTGTCAGTCTCGGCCCCAAATGAAAAATTTCATATGCCGATGCCGCTTTTCCGGGAAAATTGGTCAATCGGAGTTTTCGAATTTTAGCTTCGGAGTGACAATACCTAGAGAAATGGTTTCTTCGGGAAAGTTTTCGGTCAGGAGAATTTTTTGCGATCTTAACAAAATGGCTGCCAACTGTCAAAGTGACGCCATCTTGGATTTTTTGCTAAATTCTGTATAAGAATACCTAGAGAGTTGGTTTCTTCAGTAAAGTTATATGAATCAGTGGGAAGAATTGGTGACACGAAGTGTTCCGAAGGTAGCCGAAGGTGACATGAAGTGTTCCGAAGAAAGCCGAAGGTGACACGAGGTGTTCCGAAGGAAGGCGAAGGTGACACAAAGTATTCCGAAGGTGACACGAAGTGTTCCGATGGTAGCCGAAGGTGTTGGAGAAAATTTTTTTTTGGAGAAAATTTTTTTTCGGGGAAAATTTTTTTGGAGAAAAATTTTTTTCGGAGAAAAGTTTTTTTCGAAGAGAAAAATTTTTTTCGGAGAAAAAATTTTTTTTGGAGAAAGTTTTTTTTCGGAGAAAATGTTTTCGAAGACAATTTTTTCGGAGAAATTTTTTTTCTACAACTGAAAACTTCCAAAACAACTGATATCACAACAAAAACCTCTTAAAAGGTAAAGTGTGACGCAGTCCGAAAGTCCGCTTCCAAAATTAATGATATCGCTTGAGGTGACGCTGTCGCTGATAATACGCAGAAGTTTGGTTGAATGGAATGTTGTGTTTTAAGCTTTAATTTCCTGAAAAAATTCGGAATGGATTTAGATTGATCAGGTTGGGCCGGTACATCATACGCAGATCTGATGATCCATTGTTTCGTCCCCTGTTCATCACGTAAATCTTAAAAACCTCCCAGTCCATACCAGGAACCTGTTCAAAGCTAATGGATGTCACTGCACATGGAGAGCTGCAAAAGGTTTGGAGAAAAGAGAAGATATGCCAAATTAAACTCTGTCAGCGATCGGTAACTCACTCATCTAGGTAACATAGGAGCACAGTAGCTGATGAGCATACGCAGCGAAATTGAATCAGAACCGGTCATCGATATTCACGAGGGCTCAGTAGAAATTGCATTAAAAACTAGGTCAGAAAGAAGCGTCAGCGGGTGAAGTATCAAATAATATTAACCAACGTAAAAAGTCCAACTTCCTGTGTTACCCAATGTAATTTCGACTCTACCCCAACCAAGCCTCTCGGTACGAAACGCACGGTCCTAGCGTATCTTTCCTCTTTCGATAAAACGCAATAAATCCGTTTGTCTGAAAACTGCTTTTGGAATTTCCATTCAACATTCAAAGCAAATTCCAAGTTTATTTTACATGGAAGTTGTTAACAAAGTCCCGTACCCTACCGAATCATGTTTTATGAGAAGTAACTCATGTTCATTGTGAGTATTTAATTGCCCAAATCAATGTTCAAAGCCCACCCTGACTGAGCTAGAGCTTCCCTTAATTTTTTCCTCGTTGTCCAACGCAGAAAACGCGATTTTGGGTCAATTTTTCCTCTTGCTTCTTCTGAGCGACTTATCCAACTTTGTTCAAAGGTGAACTTAAACTATAGATTTAAAAATTATGTGAAAAAACTATAGACGAACATCCAGACAAGCTTCTTTTGAAGATTTCGAATCTCTATTTTATAAAACAAATCGACAGTAAATTTATGTGCCCTTATGCTTCGTAAGAGCTTCAACATTTTAATTAATGTCTTCTGGACAATTTCAACTTGTAATCTTCTTCACCATTTTTTTAAAGAAAATGAAAACAAAAGAATGAGCTCGTCTACTTAATAATTAAATCTTCAAACCTGCTTGCCTAGCGTAAGAGATGACTTTGCGAATATTTTAGTTCTTACTCAAACGGAGAAGAAAACTGTTTGTTTGGTTTTAGATCTGATGTAAATTTTACATTTAGCAAAATCAGAAATACCTCAATTTAACTAACAATCACACATCATCATCGAGGAAAGTTTTGTAATCGTATAAGGTAGAAGTGCACATGAGAAGCTGCTGAGGAAATAACAATTAATTTTCAGTTTATCGCTTCAAAAGATTCCTGTTCTAGATTGAAATTTTGAGTTGAATGCTAAATTTTATTTAAATTAAGCTGAAAAATTTCCGACCTACACCATCAACTTGTTCGTTAAGTGTGGTAACGTGTTTTGTCTACATTTTTTTTCGCTCATGAAATTCGTTCTGTCAGCCGAATTCAAACATAGTCACGCGAATTAAATGTCTTCAAATAAATTTCAGTGTTTGATTGGATCAAGTGAATTGGATTGCAACAAGATGCTTTAAAAGCGCTTTATTTCAACATGGTATTGTTCACTATCTTTATTATTCTTGTCGTAATTTTTGAATCCGCCGGACAGCTATTATGGAATGATCCATCAGCTAGCGATTTCCATTGTACTTACCCACCAGCAATTGGCTATCCGCAACACATTATTACCGCCGTAATGTCAACCTTCACTTCATTTTATCGTCATTTTTAAATATTGTCGTTACAGTTGAACGGATGGTCTCAACGGTATAAAATGTATGCACCGATGGCCAACAAAACGTATTATCGATGGATGTAACTGACATTCCAATTGAAGTGAATCGCTGAAATAATTTTGGTATCATTTTAGGTATCACAAGGCGAAGAACACACCTGCGATGACTCAAGCAGATATTAATTCACTGAAGCCACGCGTAACTTTTCCGGACGTGAGTGCATTTTCTACAATATCTCAGGGAACAGTAAGCATATTCAATCCACCGACAGCGTACTACAAATTGTTGTGCATTCCTAGTAATTGGGCATTGAGTAATTCAACATGTCTGGTAAAAAATGCGAGTAGAGGATCCGCACCATTCGGTTTCGGCACTGGTGATCCCGTCATATCAACGATCATTTGGGCTGATACTACTGCGTTTGCGGAATGGCACTGTTTCGAAGGTGATCGACAAGTATTCAATGTAATTTCACTTAAAAGTTACTTAACAAGACGCCAAGTTGACAGCATTGTAAATCTGGTTGTAAAGTATGGCTTTAGTACAAGTAACATAGAGTTGCAGGTGTATCGATAGTTTAGTTTACTCAGATGTCAGTAACCTCTAATTCAGTACAATACATAATATTTAAAACGATTTCTTAAGTTAAAATTTTGAGGGATTCTTTTAAAAATCTACCTGTTGAAATAGAACGCATCTTCCAGCGAATAGTAGGAGTTCGAAAACCGAAAACATGCACTATAGGGTCCTGGTGGGCTTAAAATTCATCCCAAGATTCATCCACATTGAGTTATGAGCTGTCGAAGATAGGGGTAAAAACTTGTGTGTTTCGGCTAACTTCAAACCATTCCTGTGCTTTCAAAAAGCGACGGAAACTTTAAAAAATGGTTTTCCCTGGTTGCTGCTTGTCCCAGGTTTCCACCAAACTTGTATGGGTAGTATCCCAATGAATCTGATTTTGAAGTGTAAATTTGAGGCCGAACTCCTCCTCTTACACGGAAGCGATATGATGCAAAAATTTTTCGCAGTATTTTCAGCTGCTGAGACACTTTCTTCAAGTTTTTGTAGTAAAAACAATGTTAACTAACGCATTTGCGCTCTAAATTTTCCCAAAAACTTCACTTTTTCATAGCAATGTTCTTTGACATCGACTGATGAATCCAAATTTTTCTTCCAGATAATACCAGACCAAATTTGGCAATTTCCTATTTCCGTGTAGTCAATTATTTTATTCTTGTAAGCAATTCGGTCTCAAGACCTCTAAGCCCTTAAAATTTCAAAAAAAGAAAAAAAAAATCTAAACAAATTTTCAACAAAATAATTTTTGTACTAAGCCACTTAGGAGAGGCATCTGAGCCAAAAAAAATCCTCTTAATTTACTCCACATCACAGCAAAAAAAAAAGGTTTTTTTCGAGATGGGAACTACCTTAGGACCGACCTATGGCCATTCAGAGAGGCAAAGGACCCATACCTGCATTTTACAAAAAAGTTCGTCTCACAGCACTTCACGAAAAACCTCATCACTTAAGGAATATTCAGAAAAAACCACCAAATATAGTCTAGGGTCGCATAGCGTGCGTTGGGCTTGCACTGGGGACCCTACAGCCCGAACCAATCAAACGATTTTCCCTAAATAATTGTTCGTCATTTTCTGAGATTTTCATTCAAAACTTTGAAGAACCATTTCCGTGCTAATTCGCAGGCATATAAGTCAAAAAGTTTCACCGACCTTCAAAAAACGACGTTTTTGATCACTTTTTCGACCGTATCTTCTACTGATTTTGCCCAAATTTAATTCTGTAATCAATTTTTCAATTATCTTCCAGGAAAAAAAGAAGATTTTGAAAATCAGATAAGATTAACCCGGTTTATGTAGAAAAAAAGCGTTGGGCCCTAGTAGAGACTCGTTTTATGGCCCTGGCTGAGCCCAAGGAAGAACATTTTTTGATTTTGAGCTTTTGACCTCAGACCAAAAAATTTCTTTTGCTATGTTTTGGAGTAAATTGAGGGGAACTTTTTTGTCCATATATGAAGTTATGATTTTCTTTATAATTTTTTTTTGAAAATCCTTCTTTCAAAGCTTTTTTTCCAAAATTTTTTTGATTTTTTTTTTCACGAATATTCGAGTTTTTCATACGAATATTTATTTCGAGTTTTTTTGCAACATCTATTCTGTTTGCCACATATACTCTGATGCGTTGCGTATATTTCAATTTCCTTCTCAGATTATTAATCTCGCGGATCAGGAATTCAAGGTGGTCATTAGGAGGAAGTTTCAAGTGAGCCGTTTTATATTTTGTTGTCTTTTGGTCGTAGTGAATTCGTCAACGGCTGATTTAAATGAAGACAGAAATTATGAAGAAAATTCATTCACTGCGAAACATTGGCTCCTTTGAGCAATTGATTCAACTTGACGTTCACTTGATCGTACTCAGTTACATTTTTAGTAACAAATGTATTTATATTTACGAAAAGACTCCTTGCACATTGTGCAAATAGTCTCTTCTATATACCTTCGGCTATTTGCAAACAGTACAAATAGCCAACAATATATAGAAGAGACTATTTGCAAAATGTGCAAAAAGCCAACAATATATATGGAAGAGACTATTTGCACAATTCTTATATTTATCGCTAATTAGAAGAGGGACACGTAAGTCAACGTAGCCTTGAGGCTGTTATGTGGAGCAGTAAAATCTACCCAAACGGAATGGCTAAACATGTTAGCCAATATTGCTCCATCACACATTTTGCGGGAACAGTCGGCTCTAAATGAATGTCGAAGAATTGAAATGAACCACGACCTACCGCTGCACAGAGATATAATGTTAGCACCAGCAACAGCAAGGTTAAGATCACGTTCGCCATTTTGGAAGTTTTTCAGAGACCACAACAGTATGGATGACAAAAAAACCGCGGTGGAAAAAATGGTGGAGCAATGCAACTGTTCACAACAAAGAATTGGTGGGCGATCCGACAACCGAAGTAGATGGAATGAACCTACATCGACGGATTTGGTTGCGGTTAAACAGATTCCGTGCCGGTCAAGGCTGTTGCGCCTACTTGATGCACAGATGGAATTTTATTGATTCGCCACTTTGCCAATGTGGAGGAGTCCAAACGATGCAGCATATCCTGGAAAAATGTCAAATACACCGCTTCGGTTATACAATCAAAGCTGTGCACGAGGTAACGGATGAGGCAGTTACATGGATTGAGAATAAGCTAAGCGAATCGTCTTTCTTTTTCTGTAATTGCGCAAATAAATAAATAAAGAAGAGGGACTGCGAAAATCACCGCGTTATGTCTAATAGTCGAGTTGTGAACAGAAATACGACTGCTGCAGTTGAAAGCAGCTTGATCCAACATAGTTCTACTTGCAGGTCTGATAACTCTATCGTTACCAACAACGCTGCTGTTTAAGATACTAATATACCGATCACGGTAAGATGGAATCGGCGACCTTTGTTTCTACAGATCAATATTCATATCTTCGGGAGCCATTCCAAATTTGTCATTTTCAATGGAAGTAGAAAGATGATCAAGGAAATTATCAAGGTTCGACACACCGATATAGATAATAGTCTGTATGTTTATATGCACGACGTTCAATAACGCGATAGAACTGATTGTTGGCATGAGATTTTCTCCATTCGGATTAAACACTCCTGGCGTAACACAAAAAAACTTATTTTCGTTAAAACTATTGTTTATTTCCATTAGATTAAATTGTACATTTACGCCATTAATATCGTTCTTAGACTATCAACCGAAAACATGAAATAGATTCTGAATTCCATTCATCTCAATTAATTTTTAAAAGCGTTTTCATCAACTGCAATATTTTGTATTTTTAATTCTTGTGTCAACAGGAAATTTTTTCATCCATGAAACGCATTGCCACTAAATCTTTTCCTATAATACCCATTGAGGCTCCCATCACCCATTACGACAACACGGACTACGACATAAATCTAGACAAAAACACGTCTGCCTAATGTGTGTATGGCTTTTTCACTCGACGTTTTTTCTTCTTCGGTGCTATGGAACTATATTCTGAATATCGGATCATCTGTATCATCGTTCATCCGAATTTGTGATCGTCGGGATTCTGTCATCGTATTTTTGGCATCAGGGTCTGTGATGGTCCCTACTTACAATCTAAATGAATAATACGAATTTTTCAAGCAAAATGATCAAAAAGACGTAAACCATAGCAGTGCTGCTGCAAAAGAAAAACACATGCACGCATACGGTTTTTCAAATGTTTACCTCCATGAACAATTTAATCCTTCAATTGATATAGTCTGTAGTGTTGAGATTGAAAATGCAATTTAAGTTCAATCTTCCAAGAACAAAATAAAAAAAATCTGCACAAAAAGTTCCGCAGTTTTATTCAAAGACAAAGTAATCAAATTTCCGTCTTTGACCGTACAAAGAAGTGGTCGGAAAATGTAACTATATGGACGAAGAAAAATATAACACTATTGTTGAATTGGAACGTTCCCTTCAAATACTACATTTACACAAAAAAATTGAATCTCCATCGTCTTTTTTACTTGACGAAACTTCTATTTTAGCTTTATCTTAAATTGAATTTAAATTCTTAACCTAATTCACGATTTCTATAATGAGAATGTGATTTTCACTTTATGAATACGACAATCGTGATGTTGGATTTGTGTCCTTATTGCCATTTCGTTTTGACTTTATTATTTTTGTCCGGTTGGGCTTTGATGTTGACTATGGTGATGTTGACCTTTCATTGGCCGATTATTTCTGCGACTATGTGAAGCATTGTACGGGTGAGGATGGATGCTGAAATTTTAATACAAAATTCATTTTAAACATGAGGTCAACAAATTTTCAATGGAAAAATTAACAATTGGATTAACGAAAAGCAAATTCCTAGTTTGTAACGACATGCACATTGAGTGGTTTTCTACTGGTTAACGAAAAAATGAAACTATTTTCTGTCTGTGTTAACATTTTATTACATAGTGTTCTCCCGACGAATGTAGCAACAAGAAACGATTTTAGGTTGTCCGAACCAAACCCCGCGCAATTCTAGAAGTGGCTTTATACCCAGATTAGGTAATTTTTCCCTCAAACTCTAAAGCACGTGTTCTCTAACATTTTATTCTTTGCAACTTTGTTTTTGGAAGAAATCTTCTAACTGCCATAGCTCCAGATATATGAACCATTCCTCCCATTTATAGAAGTGTTCATTTCCCAGGATTGTACCATTATCCGATAAAATCCTGAAAAACGTGTTCCCTAAAATTTTATACCCTACAACTTTGTCTTTGACAGCAAATCATTACATTGCATAGCTGAGCAAATATAGACGAAAAACCATCTGCCTTCGTATACGGCCAAGAAACTCAATTTCGTCCATTCCATTGGTCCCAGTGCCCAGACCACTGACCCGATTTCCGCAAAAAAAAATTCTAGTTTTGTGACATCAAATGCTTTCATTTGGCACCAAAAAAAAAACAATTCCGTGCTCTACTTGCTGAGATATTTGCGAAAAAGTTACACCGACTCTCGAAAATCCATTTTCGACATCCACCTCGACTGAACTTCCGGAACTACTTGACCGATTTTGCTCATCTTCGAATTTGAATCATGTGAGGCACGTACCTTTCAGGCAAAGAAAATTTAAGGTGATCGGTTGAGCCGTTTGGAAAAAAGCGAAGACGGACGAGCATTTCCGACTTCAAACAGGTCCAAAATATCACTCTCGAAATGAATCATTGATTCGAGCCCAAGTACACAGCATTGACAAAGTATCCTCTGGACTGAATGTCAAAATCCAAAACAATGTTTTGTTTGGAAATAATTTGTTGTGCAATGGAGAAAAACTTTGAAAAAGTCATTCTCATGCGTTTTTTGTATGTAGACAACATTTTTCATTGTTGATTAAATGTGAGACCATGAGTGGTAGTCAAAACCGACATTTGAACGACTCTGATTCATGTTTCCATGGTGATTTCATTCACGGTGACACAGGACATTTATTTTCGTTATTGACAATAACCTCGACTAATAAATTCATAATAGTAGAGTCTCACGCGTATGACAGTTCACAATAGTAACATAACTCCCTTTAAATGCACTTTTTCGCATGTTGGGTACTCCATTTACGATGTACTTTTCAAAACGCATCAAAATTTTCGTCCGTTTTCTGACATCTTTGAAACTTTTGTGTGTTGTTTTGAATTACAATAAAATTTCCCTATACATTCATAACTTTGCAGTGTCATATACATGGTCGAGACTACTAACTAGGGATGGAAACAAAAAATTTAACGCCACAGATTGATATCATCACCCCTCATAAAAAAATTGTAGATAATCAAAACACCCAAAATTATTTTTTTTGATTTTTTTTTAAAATTGGCCGAGTTAAAATTAAAAAATGTGATTTTTGAGCCATTTTTCAAATTTGAAACGATCGCAGCGCCATCGTATCGCTTGTTATGTAAAAAATATGTTTTTTATATGCGGCCTTCTTTATTACCTACCAGACGGTACCTCTCCCGTTAAATTTGATGAAAAAAATGAATTATATGGAATGGTTTTTGTGGATGATTGTCGTAATGAATTTCCTCGTGATTTTTCTTATTAAACTTGGAAAAATAACTTCTTCAAGGAAACACAGGAGGACATGCTTCTACAAAAATCGTTCTATAAAATTTGGTTGTTCATCAAATTTAACGGGAGAGGTGTCCGTCTGATAGGTACTAAAGAAGGTCGCCTATAAAAATATATTTTTTACATAACAGGCGATACGATGGCGCTGTAAGCGTTTCAAAATTGAAAAATGGCTCAAAAATCACATTTTTGAATTTTAACTCGGTCAATTTTCATTAAAAAAAATTCCAAAAATTATTTTTGTGTGTTTTGGTCATCCACATTTTTTTGTGTAAGATGATGAAATCAATCTGTGGCGTTTAATTTTTGTGCTGCCATGCCTACTACTAATCCAAAAAAATCGTTGGACATTGCAAACGGAGGCCTCGATCTCCTTGATCAGATTACTTGGACATTTTAATGATCTGAGTCAATATTTTTCGTTTTTTTTTTACAGATCTTGTATGAAGTAGACCCGTCGAAAAAATGGACGCCACCGCAGAAAATTTTTTCTGACGGACGCAACACAGCTCACAGTTTTCGCCTCGCGTCAAAACAGAAATATATTACTCATTGTGTACTAACACGTGCACGTGCAAGCACTCGTGTACGTTCACAACTGGTATGTACTTTGTTGTGTTAAAATCTTCTATTGCTGTGTACGACGAGAGTGTATTCGTATAATTTAGGGACGGAAAAGTGTCAATTACAAGCGCATCAAAACTATTCTTTATTACAGTACATGAGCGTCAAAATACTCTGATCACACATCTGATCAATATCACTTTCGGCTCAGAATAAAGGCCTTCTCTCGAGAGAAAAACTTTACCCTCTTTGAGTGTCGTAAGTACCTTACCCTGAAATTATGTTTCTTCTTTAGTTTTCATCTAAGAAAATAAATAATTTCTTGAATTAATTATAGCATTGTGTTGGTATAACAAAAGCGAGAAGCAAAAATTAGAGGTTTTTATTAAGCCGAATAGTTACATACTCAAAAACTCTGAAATAATTGAGTGCACAACACTCTACACAACGATTTTTTTCAGTTTCTTTGAGTACCTTTTAGTTCTATTCCAAAGCAAAACCATCGTTTCAAATGACAGCGAAGCATTTTAAGCCATTTGTTTACCCCATCCATTTCAAAATTACGGAAAAATGATAAAACTAGCTTTATATTCTGGAAAGCAAAGATCTTCGATGTCTAAAAATTAAAAATAGAAAAAAACAATGCAAAATGATAAAGAATTTTCAAAAGAAAAAGTGTAACTTGTTGTGTTTGTGTAATGTGGTGTAATGAACTTGTGAGTAGAAAATGTTATTGTATGTCTGATTGGCTCAATTGAGACAATTTTGAGATGTTTCAATGATCCGATTGAATGAAACAAACCTTGTTGTTGACGGCGTATAAAGACTTGACGAACTTAATGTCAATGGCGATGATGAAACCGCACGTAACGGTCTACGTGCTGTTGCCATTGAACTATGACCCGATCGCCGATGATTTGGTAAAGTTGGTAAATTTGGTAAGTTTTGTGATCGGTTCGTCGATGATGGCGTCGTTTGTGTAGAGCTACAGTAATGATTTGTTTGTTGTTGTTGAGTAAATAAACCAAAAATTGTAGGAAAAGAAATAAATAATAAAGGACTAAGGTGAAGAATATCTCATCTTCCTATTTCATTCCAAATGTAGACCGGAAACAGTTCCCATCTGGAAGATTCTGTCTACACATTTGAAATAAAATGAAGGTATGACGAGCTTGTTACATACGTTCTGATCGACATTGTAAGTTTATAAATTAGTGGTTCCTTTTATTTTCTGATTGTTTCAATTTGACTGCAATGGACCTTAGTGCATATAAAGGTTATAAGACTTCATGAACGTGGATACTGTGTTTTATAATTTTCTGATGAATTAAATTGTGACTGGAGTGGAAATTTGATATGTTGGTATTATCTCAGCACTCTCTTAATTTTATTGCGCTGTGCATTGTTTGACAGATAATGAGAGTGGTTTCTCTCAACACTCTCAAAATTTAGTTGCACGATGAATCGTTTGACAGATTGTGAGAATAATTTATCTTGACACTCTCTCAATGTTATACCTGTTTTGACAGGTACTGAGATCGAATTGAGAACTGAGATTCTCAATCGCAAAAATAATTTTTGTGAAATTTCGTCGCGAATTTACGTTTCGTTACGTAAGTAAAAAACCACTTACAAAAACCGTACTGATGAGAAGCGCTTCCGTACTTTGCATGCACTTCACCATGTAAGAGTTTCCATAGCTAGATAACTATTATTCACACAATGATACTGAGATCGGAGCGGAAGCTGTCGGTTGATAGCTGCTCACTGAAGAAGATAAAAAGCTATCTGATCTCTGACCCCCCTACTACCACAACAGAACTTGTGACGACCCAACGTAGTGTTCACATCATTAAAATGTATTGTGTTAATACATTCATAACTTTGCAGAGTGTCATATACGTGGTCATTACATGAACGTAATAAGCGTCCTAATTAAAACCTCACTATCCAGCCTCGCGCAACATGTGGGAGCATCGTAAATGATCCCTTTCGAATGATTGTGGAAAGACACTCGCAAGTTACCTCAGTTAAAAAGGATCATCATCCCGAGCCCCATGTTGAGTGTTGCTATTAAAATGCTAGGTAAATATACCAATGACATATAAAAACAAAAAGGTCGTTGTAATGGAAATCTGAGCATTATGTAACAAATCTTATCATTCACCCAGCTGGAAAAATAAGCGAAAAAATAAAAAAAAGTATGAAAAATGAAAATATAAAAAAGGAAATTTGTTGAGACACTAAACAACATCTAGCATAATTTTAAAGTATGCAATGCGGTGTATGCACATTAAATAAATCATTCCGTGTTCATTGTCTAGGCTTGTAATTGCAAATGAATCAATAAACGTAAATACAGAAAACTAGGATCCAATCTATTGAACGTGTGAAGTATGCGAAATATAAAAAATTATCTAACAATGTCAGGCAAAAAAAATTAATATTTTCAATATTTGTCGTACCTAAAATGGTTTAGTACATTTATGATACTTTGCAATAACATGGACGACACATAATTTTATTTATAGATTTTCGCTAGTTTTTTGCGTTTTTTTAAATTTTCATTTTCAATAAAAATATCTGAAAAATATTTTGATAAATTTAATTTGAGTATTTCAATCATAATTGGTTGAAGCGTGTTGCTTAAAATACTAAAAACTACCCTGAGTAGTACAAAATGTACTCATACGACGAACTCAAAAAGCTCAAGCAATTTGTTATGTTTTGAAGTATGTGGACGCCAAACCCAAACCGAATATCAACATCGTATTTATCGAGTTTGAATTCGATGCACACAAACACAATTTTTCGGAAAATTTGACATAACGACGGATTTTCATTTTCGTTTTCTGCTTGCTTGATATATCGAGAGGGAAACAACAATGAAAACATTTGCAACGATGTAAAAACCTCTCCAAATATCGACGAAGCCTCAAAAATTTCAAAAAATTCGAAAGAAGTTTTAAAAAAATTTTCAAGAAAAAAAATTTTGTGTTAGAGCCGAACTTATAATCGATCAAGAGATGTGCGCCTACGAATTTAGGCCTGATCTGAAAATAACCGTCACCGAGGAAGAAATCATCTTCCGCCGCCAGTCGCTAATGCTTTTCGCCGGCGCCCAAAGCAAACCAAACCCACAAAAGAATTACTGGAAAAACGTAGAAAAATTGTTAAAGCTGTACGCTACCGTGCGAGTGAGGTGAAGAACAATTGTTCGGTGAAATGCCGAAATTAAACGAGAAACACGATTTTTTTTTATATTTTTAAATCATTCTTTAGGTTGTATAAATCGAGTAAACAGCAAAGGAACAAATTTAGAGTCTTTCAATTATTTTATAAATGAATTTTAAGAATCCCGAAATAGATTTATTTTGAGCTCTCAAAAACTCATTTGCCTGTTGTCAGCCCGTCGTCAGTTTGATGAATTAAGTTAGCAACCTAATCTTTTAGCGCGTAAAAAAATCTAAACGTCAAAATAATTGTTTTCGATTCAATATTTCAATAATAAAGTGTTCAATATTTTTATTCGGTAATAAAAGTTTCATTATCGCAGCAGCAAAAATAAATATTTTTTACCAAGTAAGTAAATGAAAAAAAGGAAATCGAAGCAAATTTATTAGTGGCACCGCAAAATTGCTGTGTTTCGGGATGTGAAAATAACAAGAAAGACCACCCGAACAAGATATTTTTTTTCTCTCCTCAAGATGCTTTGCGGAAGGCGCTTTGGATGAATGCTGTTCGCAAGGAATTCAGTTCCAGTTCAAGCTTTGTTGTTTGTGAGGATCATTTTGATGTAAGTACTAAGTGTTCTTTGGGAATTCAGCATATGTCAAAACATATAGGAAAGGTCGTTCAGTTTTAAAAGAAGATGCGGTTCCGCATTGCAATTTGGATATCGGTGATGTGTCAATAAGTGCGTATCAAGGTTGCCGCGCTATTGAAAAAATATAGCGTCGCTATCGCTATCGCTATTCAAAATTCAATAGCGATAGCGATAGCGAAATTCGCGCTATTTCGCTATTGTATCTTGAGTCAAGGTATCTGAATAAAAATACTTCATTTTATTGACTTAGGACTCGATGTTACAATTTCTTAAGATGGATGTTTGATTTAAATAATATAATAAGTTGAAATATAGAAATAAAAAAAACGTGTCGAGTTGTCGAGGTTCGTATAAACCAACTACATATTTTAGAATAATTAAGCTTATTACCACCCAAGTAAAAAAAAGTCTCAATTGAAACTAAAAAAAGACCTCGCATTGGTCTCAAGTTTAAGTTAACTAAAAAAAATCTAAAAAAATCCTTATTTTGATCCATTAAAAAATTAAGTTCAGTTCGATGCGTTGAAAGTGTTGAGTCTTTTGAGCTCACCGCTTTTCTTCTCATATTTTTAGATTTTAATTTAAAAAACTATTACTGAGACCGATGAGAACTGTTGAATGGTCTCATTTCAAGTTTTTTGGTGATTAAGTGTTCACTTAAGGCCGATAACTTGTATGCTAAAATATAGTCTACCTTCAGGCGCTCAAATATTATATTTTCGCTGATATCAGTGGACAAAGACGCAGTTTTAAGAAAGTAAGTCAGCATTTCCCTTCCTAAATATATTGCCTTTTAATAGCAACTAAACTTATTTTTTGGGATCCTACCTACTCTGAGAACGGCAAAAAAAAAATCGTAAAAATTTGCACAAAAACTGGTCGTTTTGAGACAAGGTTCAATTCCAAAAAATAAGTTTAGTTGCTCTTAAAAGGGCAACATATTTAGGAAGGGAAACGCTGACTTACTTTTTAGAAACTGCATCTTTATCCACGGATATCAGCGAAAATATAATATTTGAGCGCCTAAGTGTAGACTATATTTTAGCACACAAGTTATGGGCCTTAAAATAGAGAATGCTCACTGTGGAAATCAATTAATGAGACAGACGAGGACCTTCGAAAGGTCTCATTTCGATATAAGCAATATACCTTTGCTTATAAACAACGCAGGTAGTGTCTTCCGGGAATGTTTCCTAATGATTTTTCAATAGCAGAACAAAGAAATTTGTAATATTCAAACATATGAAAAATAGCGATGGCGATAGCGTGGAACTAACGAAAAAGTCGCTATTCGACAAATGGAAACGCTATCGCTATCGCTATAGAAATTTTGCGTTATTTCGCTATAGCGCGGCAGCCTTGGTGCGTATAATAGTTTTATGAATAAACAAGTAAAATTGGAAATCAATGTGTTTTTGTTTTGTCGGTTGCGGCTTGCCAAATGTCAGTTGTGTTGGTCATTCTTTTTTGGAATATAATATTAATCGAATTATTTTGTATCAGGTAAACCTAGCACGTACAACCAAAGTTGTCAAACGAATATTCATAAGTGCTTGTTCCTCTGACTCCTCTCATTGTTCACAAACCGTTTCTAATTTTTTCACATTAATATAAAATAAAACAACTGACAAATTTGCTATGACATTTCGAACCATGTCACTTTTTTTGTGTTGGTACTTTCGGCTCTACCAAAAAAAAGCTGTAACAGCATTTTTGGCAATTCAATTTTAAAATCGAGATCTTTATTTGAGTTTAAAAAAAATATATAAATTATTTTCAAATGCCGTAGAAGACTTTTTGCTCTAAAAAAAGCTAATTTATCGATATAAAATAAATGTTGTGATACATTCGTTTTCAATTGAGTAAAGAGTTTTACGAAAACCTACAAAACGTGGAAATTGGATATACGGTTCCAACGATCGAAAGTCTTTTAAAGTGCAACGACAGACTTGTCAAGTTAATGGTGCAAAGAACAGAGCAGCCGGATGCTTTTGTCAAACACGGATTACAATCTTTTGGAAGAGCTTCTGAAATTCTTTAAGAACTTTCAAATCATAACAGCAATTTTTTCTGTAAATAAACATACAACTTTGAACTATTATGAGCTATTTGCACACGAAGTACGTTCACTTTCGGAATATGAAATTGAACCACGCGATTCTACCAGAATTAAAAGCCTGAAGACAAATATTTTGAACAGCTTTAACCATCCGTTATCCTGTCAGATAGTACAATTCTTGCCAAAGTTGAAGGATTACCTCTGGATATACAAATGAGGAATTCATCAAAAAATGTGTAGTGGATTCAATCAAAAAAGGCTTAATTACAACTACACAAAAAAAAAGAAAAAGTTCCCAAAAAAAGACTTAAATGGTGGAATTCTATTGTTCTATATTGTTCTAAGACACTTTCACATGTTTTTCTGTCTATGATAGGTTTAAGGTTTAAGTTAACAAAAAATTTTCTCTTCTTTTTGCCTTAAATTGCCAATCACAATCAAATAAATATTTTTTTTTAATTTATCTATAGTACCTATGAATTGAAAGTTTTTACAAAGAAAATTTTTTAGTAAAATCTTCTTTGGCGCTCCACCGCCGACAATGTTCGCTAGGCGCACATCTCTAAGCAGACCTAGACCACTTATTCCCTGTGAATGAAAAATGAACAGAATCCATCACGCAGTGAACTCATCTGTCACTAAAAATGTATGGTGGAAATGGATTCTAAATGCATTCGAAATCCATTTATTCGCTTTAATTGTGACGCATTAGACAAATTTTCGCAGGGTTAGAAGCCTAATGGACAGTCCAGCATGACTATAGGTTTGACAACTGTCAAACTAAGGACATTTTATGGGGAGTTGCCGACTATGTTATTTAGAAAAATGAGTCGAGTGCAGTGAGACATTCCGCGGTTATTCAAATTTATATGAAAAACAAATGTGAAATGAGTAATAAATTGCAGCTCATATTTCATAAACAAATTTTTTAACAGCGTTGCATCGGTACACTGTACGTTTTCGTTACCTTATTTTTTCCTATTGGCATGGTAGGAATGCTATGACTCAACCGATTTCTAACAAAATAATTATCGTGATTTTTTGATGTCCATATCGTTCAGCAACTTTCGTGCTAATTAAGTCCAATGGCTCAAAATAAAAAAATTTTCCTCCATATTGTCGGGAATGTCCAGACCTTTCGAACAAAAATTATGAAAATCGGAAAAGATTTACTCGAGTTATGTACAAAAGACCAAAAACCACTTAAACCGCGCTAGCTCGGCTGCCGGCCGTTCGTTGCGAGATTCAATACCATAAAGGATTTTTCGATCTTTCAGGGGAAAAAAGATTTTGAAAATCGGTCAACTTTGTATCTTCGTACGGATCTAAAAATGATTTTGCACCAGTTACCCGAAAGAGGTTCCATTCATAATTTACCTCCTCATTTGGTTTCATGAAATACAAATCGACCTTTGTACCGCAGCATTCGCTTTTGTTTCCTTACTGATGTTTTTTTTATTTCGTAGTGTGTTTTCTTTTGACGTTACCGACTTCTGTTCACTTCACACAGGTGAGCTCTGTTACGTCATAAGTCATAGCAACTCATTTTCGTTTGATCGATTCACCGTTTGGAAAACAGAAAAATTTTGCAAAATGTCATCACGCCAGGAAAATCAAGATGATGCGGACTTAAGTATCCATCCGAGTTATACAAATTTGAAAGTTCCTTAGTAACGAAACAAAATGCTGAGAAAATTGAATAATTTGACACTTCCTCATTTTAGCGACGTTATCTGTAAACGAACCTATCAAGCCGCCAGAAGAAAGTACGATAAACAATTTTTGTACGAATTGAAAATGCAGGAGGCTATGCAACCAAGCGCCTATGACGCAATGCGCTTCAATCGGTAAATATTTTTCCGCATTTTGTGAAATCTTACGTATGAGCTAAGGCTCATTTATAAACGAGTCAAGCAAAACGTAGCGTTCATTATGACGTCTGCATTTTTTCCAGGTTTTTGGACCCCCCTTGCCTGCAATATTCCATACAAATTAAGATTTTTTTGCGGGAATTGTCTGTTTTCTTAGACCCCCTTCCCCTAACGCAGACGTTATTTATAAACTCTTCCAAAGGCAAAAATCAGCATTTTAGAAAACTTTAATTTTACTGTAAGACTTCCTATTCCTCTTGTTTTCAAAACTTAAGTACCTTTCTCAGCTACGCCAGGCAAAGACAATCTTGATTCGGTTGAAGTAATTATGAATTACCAAGTGTTTGGGATATTCGCATCGGCTTTAGAGAAGAAAAATATGAATTGTACGCATCCTTCTCCATGGAAGTCTCCATATTTGAAAATGGTTCATGACTTTCAGAGTTTCCCAACATTCATCAGTTGTGTTAAAAGCATACAATTCGCCTTAAATTTTGTTACAATTCCATTTCAGATACTTTGCTATAACCACCTTGTGGCCTCCATTGCATACAGCAAAAGAAATCAACTATACGCTCAATAAGATGTTTACGCTAACACCGAAAGAGCAGAGTCGTCTCAACGAGCTAATGACCGAAAAACAATATTGAAAGCTTTCGTTTGTCAAATTTTCCAAAAGAAATTCGCTGTTGCACAAAGTGAAAATAAAGAAAAAAATATAATAAACTCACCTAGGATTTGATGGTGGCATAATTGCTGCAGGTGGCGCAGGTCCAATAGCCAATTGTGCATTGCCTGAATGAGGTCTTTGTCTATGACCGGAATTTTGGACTCCCATTAACGAACGACTGCGACTGGTAAATTCGCGGTCGAATTCTTGTGCCTCATCTTCATCCAAATTGATAAAATCTATTCACAAGTATAGGAAGCGAATCGTTAAAGTTTGCCAAGTTAATTGGGTCAAACACTGTGTTCACCTTGACGTTCTTCCTCATGTCCGGTGTGAACATTTTGCT
This sequence comes from Pseudolycoriella hygida, assembly GCA_029228625.1. Classification (NCBI taxonomy): domain Eukaryota; kingdom Metazoa; phylum Arthropoda; class Insecta; order Diptera; family Sciaridae; genus Pseudolycoriella; species Pseudolycoriella hygida. The sequence goes on from WJQU01002767.1 coordinate 45,686, forward strand.
CGCGTTCGATGACGTGAGCTCGTTCACCAATATGATGACCGATTGCCATTTTCTTCAGGCCGGTACGCGAGTCCTGAACTGTTTTTTGTGTTTCTTTGATGCCGCCCGGACCGGTTTTTGTGCTGCTGGTAGCCTTATACACTTGTGGTCTTCCATCGGAACCATGGGTCATGGACACCTGCATAGATAAACACAGTTTGACAAAAAAAATTCAAAATTTCAAAAAATTCTTTCGATTACCACTTGGCTGGAACTGTAAGACGTTGTTCCCTCGGGAATTTGTAGATTCATAAAACGATTGATGTTTGGCATGCTGGGGAAACCAAACGGCATTAACGCTGATGGTCGTTGATGATGTGCACCAGTCAAAGCTGAATGTTGTTGTTGCATATCGAACATGCCAAACGGATCGGGAAACATTGAATTCATCATGGAATTCATTTGGCGCATTGAGCGCATGTGATGCCTAGAAAACGGTGGGACACTTTAGATTACAGACTGCAACTTATAATTTGTGATCGAAAGATGAATTGAGGTAAGTGATATGAAATCTCATCAGAAGGCGGGAAGGAATATCTGCGAAGAATACAATTAAAATACAGGTCCACAATACGCTGTACACAAAATGAGAGCATGAAACGATTGAAGTTGTTGTTGTAAGAAATCAAATTTATCGTAAAACTTTAATGTCTTAAAATAAATGATTTCGTAATCGTGTAAATGTGATCGGATCTCAGGTAAACAATGAAAGCATTACAATAGGAAAAATTCATTACACTCGCTGCTACGTCGTTTATTTTTGAGAAAATACAAATTGCTTTTTGGCTATCAACGAATTTATGTTAACAATTTGTGATGTTCAATGTCATAGAAGAACAGCATAGAAAACCATAGAAAACTCTAGACACGTCGATAGAAAACAATGATAACATCGTATAGAATTAACATAATTGGGGATAACGTCAATGTTTCTTACCCGAAAATTGGATCATCTTCACCAAAATCACCTAGTAATGATCCGAAAATCGACATTTTTTTATAATTTTCAATTCCGCTCAAATTATACGAATTTATATTTGTTTCAACAATTAACTTCTTTCGTAGGATTTTCGCAATATGGCGACTTGATAGCTTTAGCGATTAATACGACATCTTTTGCCAAAAATATTACAAAGCTGACATTGTTCATTCTTGTTCATTCGTTGATGCATTCTAGTACCTCCAGTAGCCGAATTTGAGTGGCAAAATTTCAAAATAAATTCAAACCCAGTCTAAGCAAATGAACTTTTATATAAGTTTCCGCTTTCCACCCCTTCATGCAGACGGCTGTTTTTATACTGCTTCCGCCTCTTCGTTTCTCATATTTTGCGTAATCTTGATTTGATAATAATAGGGTAAGCACACACACCGGTTACGAGCTGTATGTGCCGTATACGAGCCGTGTTATTTGGGAAATTTCATACAATTTACATCAAAACTATACGCACCGATTACGAGCCCCCGAGAACGTTGCTGTATATGTTAGGAGCCCCTAAACAAAAGAATTTTGGAGGGCTTGTACCTGCTCGTAACCGTGGATTTTGCCCTATGCAGAGCAATTTGGGTATAAAAATAAATGAAAAAATGGAATCATCTTCGAACGCCCGAATTTCTTACACCACCGGCTACTCTGCCTCCTGCATCGGGGGACATGTATTATCCCCCAGTGAAAAAATTAGAGTTATTCAACTTTTTGTCAAAAAAGCATGTCGAAATCGACCATTTCATCTATAGACAAAATTTGTTCAACTCGAAATGCAGTCAACCCTAAAGGAAACATTAAGGGCTGACGATTGAGACCTACCTTGAGTTAAGGGCTCATATATCTGATCTCTGATTCTTACACGAAAAAAAGACACTACATTGTTGGGCTGAAAATTCATTTCGGCGAACATTTTTTTTCGTCTAAAATGGCGTTTTGTTGCTCAAAAAGATGATTTTCGCAAAAATTCGATGTGAAGTTAAGCATCGGTGTGTCACTTCATCGTCGGTAAATGAATGGGTAACCACCACTTGAACTGAAAATTCATTTCGGCGGATTTTTTTTTGTCTAAAATGGCATTCTGTCTGGATTTTAGCGAAAATCACTTTTTTATCGCAATTTCATCGATATTCTGATTCTATGAGCTCTAAACGAACGACATTTTAGAGCAAAAAAAAAATCCGCTCAAAAGAATTTTGAGCTCAAGTGGTCGCATAACTATGTAGTGACATATAGCACACATTGACGATCAACATACAAAATTTACTTCTTCTAGCAGTTGCTCAATTTCCATAAATTTCAATGAAAAGCTCGTCAATTGGCCGGCTTACAATTTCAGAATTACTCAATGAAAAAGTTAAAAACTCGCCAACTGCTAGAACCTTTTTTGAAAACTAAAACCTCGACCCCGTAATTCTTTTACGCAAGGTGTTAAAGACAGAGGGGCTAGTTAAGGGCTGAAAGGGGATGCAAGTCCCACATAAAGGGCTCTTATGGGTTTCGAGCCCTTAATGTTTTATTGGGTCGAAACATGTCAAAATGTGTTTTATACTATGTTGGAGATATTTTTAGACTATACCAGAGTCATTCTAAAGGGGCTGATTAAGGGCTGACGATTGCAACCTAGCTGAGTTAAGGGATGGCCTCTGGCCAAAGTTCCTTAACTTTTTGTCAAAAAAGCATGTCGAAATCGATCATTTCGCCTATAGACAAAATTTGTTCAACTCGAAATACAATTCACCCTAAAGGAAACATTAAGGGCTGACGATTGAGACATACCTCAACCTACACAACTTTTCGTCAAAAGGGCATATTAGATCTCAATCGTCAGCCCTTAATGTTTCCTTTAGGGTGTACTGCATTTCGAGTTGAACAAATTTTGTCTATGAAAAATTTCATCGGCTGCTTTTCTAGGAAAAACCTGAGATTTCTTTGGTTGGTCACAAATAATTCGTGTTTGGCTAATTACTTTTTAGATGAAAAAATCACGGCGCCACCTGAGTTTCCGTGACAAAACACTGTCATGGCAGTGCGTACTTTCATGGTAAATAAATTGCGTAGGCGTAGGCCCACAAGTGGCTGTATTGCCGAAAAAGTAAGAAGTAAGTAAATTGCGTACTTTACTCCGCCATGACAGCATTTTTTTGTCACCGATACTTAGGTAGTGTCGCCCTCAACATAAAGTTACAAACTCGATCTATACAAACCTTTATTCGAAAATTTCCAATATTCTTAAAAATAGCATAGTTGTTGGCGGAGAGAAAAAACATTAGTTTAATTGTAGACTTTTTTGTTCGAGATAGAGTTTTTTAATGCTTCGTGTGCCGATTTTGATTCCCCTATTATAGGATCTCAGGATGAATCTGTAGCATTTCTTAACTTTTGTGATTTTTGAAGAGGTTTCGGTGAAACTTTTTAGAACCATACGAAGAACGAATTACTATTGTCTATACTATTGTCTATTGTGTTCAACACGACGTTTGCAGCCGGTAGATTTGAGCGGGGGGAGTAGGAGGGCCCAACGTGTTTTTTCTACATAAATCTTATTCGATTTTCAAAAAAAATTTTTGCTGAAAGATAATCAAAAAATTGATCACGGAATTGAATTTGGGCAAAATCAGTTTAAAATTTTCGAAGTCACGGTCAAATACGTGATTTTTAAAGGTCAAAGGGCAAAATTAGAACGGAAATTTGTTCTTCAAGGCTTTGAATGAAAGATATGGACCTCAGAAAATCAGAATTGGGTGGTTCGGGCTGTGGGGTGCGATAAACTCACGTAACGCGATCCTAGAGATATTTGATGGGTTTTTTCGTAAATATTCCTAATGAAGAGGTTTTTTGTGTGTGAGAAAAAAGAGGCGAACTTTATTGTTTATTCACGTATGGGTCCGATACCTATCCTTAGGGCTATAGGTTGGCCCTAAGGTCGACCTACCTCGAAATTTTTTTTACTGTGTTGCGGAGTCTCTCCTTAGTGCTCTAGGTCAGTTATGATTGCTATGATTATGAGGCTAAATCTAAATCTAAATCTCATTATCTGCCACTTGTGACGAATCAGCGAAAAAATTTTTCGTTTCGTGACGAATATTTTTGGAAACAAAGTAACATTGTTGTCAAGGAAATTTTTGGATATTTACAGCGTAAGCGCCCCCTCTGAAGATATCATTAGTTTTGGAAGTGGACTTAGGGACTGCGTCACACTTTACCTTTTAAAAAGTTTTTGTATGTGATATAGTCGTTTTAGAAGCTTGCAGCTCTTCAACCAAAATTCAAATTTTCTGTTCTTTGAAAAAAAAAAAATTTATTCGAAAAAACTTTCTTTAAAAAATTTTTCTTACATTTGGAAAAATTTTCTTAAAAAATTTTTTTCCTCATTGCGCCAAAAAATTTCTTTCACCTTCGGAACACTTCGTGTGATCTTCGGATA
>WJQU01002772.1:0-25079 GCA_029228625.1 Pseudolycoriella hygida
ATTTAATCTCAAGATGGTTTAAATGCTTTATAATTTGTGCAAACCTTTTTTTGAACTTATTTGTCTAACTTGTGATGCGTTTGGTTTAGATATTTCGCAAAAACAACAAAAAAAATTTTGGGAATAAATGGAATAAACGGAATAAAAGAATAAATGGAATAAATGAAGTGCGCCACCCCTCGTCCAAACCACTCAACCGATTTCCACAAATATTTTTTCCCAGTTTTGTGACATCTAATTCTTTCATTTGACGCTAATTTGAACGATTAACGTGCTGTACTTGCCGAGATATGCGTGAAAAAGTTTCACCGACCTTCGAAAAACCACGTTTCTGGACACCTTTTCAAAAAGTTTTTGAAAATCGGTCAAGATTTACTCAACTGATAAACTGTCGATCATTTGTTTCCGGTACTTTGATTTAAGGTTCGGTAAGTTCAAATTTTGCGTCGCTATTGTAATTTAACGATCACTTGTAGTCGGTAATTCAAACAATCTGTCGATCACCTCTTTTCGGTAGTTTTAATTTACGGTCAGTGTTTTAATTATATAGCCGATCATGTTGTGTATCGGTCGGTATTTGCTGTTTTCAGTCGTTGCTTCCAATCGGTTATTTTTATTTTCAACTTCCGGTGTAGTAAAATTTTCCGGTCGGTATTGCAGAAACAAAAGACGTGATAAACAAGGTAAGACTTTGAGCTGAAACTACGAAAAAACATAAACGCTATACGCTATGCCGTACGACCGAAACCGTAACACTTCAAAATAGGGAGATTGGGCAAACCTACTTATAACAAAACTTATAACTTATACTTATAACTATACGTTATAAGTCATAAGTTATAAGTTATAAGTTGAAAGTTATAAGTAAACTATAAGTTATAAGTTCAAAATTATAAGTGAACTATAAGTTATAAGTCATAAGTTGAAAATAGTCAAGAAAAAGTGTCAAAAATTGATCTTTCTTACAAAAGTTGTTCCAGACCGGTGCAACAGCCTTAAACCGGGGAAGTCTTTGCATGGTCTTATAGAAGGGGTAGTATACTAGAACACCCCATACTCAGTTTTACGGTTCATCGCTGCTTCAAGCAGTAAAGCGTTCCCGAAATTTTCACCTAAAATGACTAATAACTTGGGAGTGGGGGAAGGCTCCAAGGAATCCAATGATGAAAAACCTTTGTATCATTGGGGCTCACCATCCCATAAAAGTTCATTTGATTTCATTTCGTTTTACACGAGTCATAGCCAAAAAACCATTTTTACCACCCCCTGACATGCACTTACTTAGCACACCATAACTCCCTTAAAGTATCAAATTTTCCAAAAATGAGAAATAACTTTTCTTACTATAGAACAAGGAATCGAATGACACATTCATCGGGAAAAAGTAGGACATGTTGTCCCAAAAGTGTACGAAATCGTTCGAAGTTTTCGCAAAATCACTCTTAACTCATAGCTTATAACTTATAGTTTACTTATAATTTTCAGCTTATAACTTATAACTTTTGACCTATAACTTATAACTTATAACTTATAGTTCACTTATGACTTATAACTTATAACTTATGACTTATAACTTATAGTTCACTTATAATTTTGAACTAATAACTTATAGTTTACTTATAACTTTCAACTTATAACTTATAACTTATGACTTATAACGTATAGTTATAAGTATAAGTTATAAGTTTTGCTATAAGTAGGTTTGCCCAATCTCCCTAATAAATCAACATCAACAACCACAGCATATGAAAAAAGTTCTTAAAGTAATGCTGTAAACTTAAATTTTTCTTTACCTTAACTCTTTTTAAAAAAAAGACCCGACAGAAGTGAAATATGTAAATGTCTACATGCGCACAGCTGCATAAAGACTTGCGTCACTCCTCAACTTTTCGGCGGGTAATCCTATTTCATAACTAATGACTTCCCCTTGACACCACCTCTACAACTATATGTTTTACCGAGATGTTTCAACTTTACTAAAATCCAATATGGCGGCTGTCTGCCATTTTGTTGGGAGCCCAAATCAGTGTTATCATTTTTAGGTGTTTAGAAAACATTTCTAACAAAAAAAAGTCGTGAAAGTCTGATGTACTTTACCCGATTTATATGTAAAAAACACATAGGGCCCTTGTCGACCTGTCTTTTTAGGGCTCCAGCTAGGTCCAGTGACCTGAAATTGAAAAACATTGAGCACTTATCAACCTTTCCAACAAAAAAAGGTTTATCAAAATCGGTTGAGATTTACTTGAATTATGTACAAAAGACTGAAAACCACTTAAGCGCCCCTAGCTCGGTGGCCCTACGTCCAAAAGTGAATAAGTTCGAACGTGATTTCTTTTCTGATAACACTACAAAAACTCTTTTGAAAAGGGAAATGTGACGCAAGTGTGTAATAAAATGGTCCTCGAAAATCAGAAAGCTATTTTCGGCTCTCACCCTTCCGAGAAACGAAATAAAAAAAATTTTCCCTTTCACAAAATATACGATTTCTTGGTCAATTATAATTTTCCTTTATGTTTTTATTACAGAAATATTTTAACCCGTGGAAATGGAAGAGGAATTTCAGATTTTTCAAATCGAAACTGATGAGTAAGTTTGTATTGAAATTCAAGTCAAAATCGACCGAATTTGTTGTTATCTTTTGGATTTTCCGAATAGCTTTACATCGGATACGCTCGAATCGAAATACCAACACAGTTGCAACTCAGGTGTTCAAATTGAGGGCAGCAATGAAACTTTAAGCCAAATCGAACAAGTCGACGCCGAAAATGTTAAAGATGAAAGTATTAATGAGAATTTCGTTTACAATCAAGAAGAAAATCCTGAAGATATTGTCATCAAGGGACAAGTTTTTCAGGAAAATATTGATGGCAATATTGTTTCTGAAGAAGAAGTTCATGATGAGGACGTAGTTGGAAATGAAAATGTAGATTTGAAGGAACAGGATGACAACGAACGCGTAGAGGAAAGTGATCACGATACTGAACGGTCATCTTTAAATGACTCTGAAGCAACACCATTGCAAACCACATTGGTACTCAATCCACGAAACAATGCGAATTGTTAAAAAATTCTAATTTTTTTTCTTGTTTAGCCCAAGTCACGTCCTATTTCGGTAATACCTTCCAGATATGCTAGTCTTCCAAGTTCAAGTCCATCAAAAGTTGAACTAACAACAAACGATAATACATTTGGGATAGAGAAAACAGTATTAGGAATCAATATTAATGCGGTACATAATGCTGTACTTAAAGGTGGCACACGAATACCAGGTAATAAAAAACGCGAGATTTCTTAGAAAATTGTATTCTCATTCAATGTGTGTAAATTGAAGAATCAATCGTAAACGAGCATCCGGTTACTATTTACCCGGGAAGAATGTCCGCATCACCTACTAGAAAAGTTTCGCCTAATAATTTAACGAACCAAATTGATCGGCCTGTAAGAAATGGAGTCAATGGAAATGATTCCGTTTGCATGGAATCCAGCGAAGATGATTCGTTGCAATATCACAATTTACCATCATCAGTATTAGTATACAATAAACAATGTCCTATGTCGTTAGGAAATGATATTTTACAATCACCTACGAGTAGCGTTTTTACTGCAAGCAATAACAATGAGTTGATGTACATAAGTCAGCCAAATTTGTCTCTAGACAAAAATAGTGATCTGATCGACGGCCTGTCATTGTACTCATCATCACCGCCATCACTATACTCACCGCCACTACCAGCCTCGCCAGTTACTCACAGTGAACAAGAATCGTTAACAAATGAAGAAAACTTGACTGATTATCATGCCACAAGCGACGACGAAGAAAACAACTTTGAAGACCATGAAAGAGTAAGAAAAAATACTTAGAGTGCGTACAGAAACTGAAAAAGTTGACACGAGTTTTGTCAAAATTCTCGATCTCCCACACAAAGTGAGTGAGTAAAACTGTCACAAGTACTTTTCGAGTCAAATTTTTTCAGTTCCTGAACGATTTCTCCTGAAGAGTAAACAAAGGGTAATGTCGCTGCGGAAGTAACAGTTTGCGTGAATGCTTTTGACTGTTTATGCGTCTCATTAGTGAATCAACCAATGAAGTATTAAATAAGTTGTTATATAAGCCGATTTAATGAGAGGATTTGCTCCAGCTACGAGCTTCGTGCTAGTTAAGAGCCTTTCTATTGTTCTTTTTTGAGAACAAAGGAAAACACAATTGGCGCTCGTAGCTAAAGCAATTCCTAAACAGGCTCGCAACCGGTGCTTTCACCCTAAAGTGACAAAAAAATACTTTCCGGTTAGAAACAGTCACATGATACACTCATCTCAGGGTTGCTCTCATTAAAACGCCTAATTAAATACTAAGAATATTATTCTACCGCTACTTGTCTTTTAATTTGCATAAGAAACTTAGTAGAAGAAGAAAGAAGGAGATACTCGCATTTTGCGAGAGAAAATATATGAAATTCTCTCTCAAAATGTCATCACTAAGTTTCTTATGCAAATTACGGCAGTTGTGTACTGCCGTAAATCACATTTAACTTAGTGACGTCATCATATATTTTCTCTCTCGAAGTTAAATTTCCGATTTACAACAGTGTATGCCGGATGCCGGTTTATTTATTGAGAAACATAACCAAAGACCCGTACGTATCGTAATAGATGCGACAAACAGAACAGATGTGGCAAACAGGATAGATGTTGCAAAAAGACTCGAACATATCTAAATATAGAAATGAGCAAATAATCCAATGTTTTGTGCTTTTTTATAACTATAGGAATTTCAAAGATACACAGAAATTACCCAAGGTAATGTCAAAGGCCCTACCGAACCCTACCGAAGTACGTCTGAGACCATTGATTTTGATGACCCAAATGTTCTCCTATGCACCATATCACTAAGACGATCAACGTAATTTCTCCAAGAAATCCAGAAACTTTTTTCTCTTAAATGTAATTCTCACCAAGTTTGCCTTTAGAAGCAAATTTCTAACTGCCATAGCTCTAGAGATATTTGTGTCATCCCTTTCAATTCTAGAATTTTGCCCTAAAACCTTGAAACATGTTTTCTGTAAAATTGTATTCTGTACAACTTTGCCTTTCGAAGCAAATTTCTAACTGCCATAGATTCAGAGATATGAGTCATCTTTACCAACTCTCAGAGCTGTGCCTAGCGGCGCTATTTCTAGCGGTGCTACTAGCGCTTACGCTTGATTCTAAGTTATCTAAGTTATGAGTTATAAGTTATGAGTTATAAGTTGTAAGTTATAAGTTATAAGTTATAAGTTATGAGTTATAAGTTATAAGTCATAAGTTATAAGTTATAACTTATAAATAACTTATAACTTATAACTCATAACTTATAACTTATGACTTATAACTTATAACTTATAGTTCGCTTATAACTTATAACTTATGACTTATAACTTATAGTTCACTTATAATTTTGAACTTATAACTTATAGTTTACTTATAACTTTCAACTTATAACTTATAACTTATTTCTTATAACGTATAGTTATAAGTATAAGTTATAAGTTTTGCTATAAGTAGGTTTGCCCAATTTCCCTAATGTTTCACCGACGACGCTCGAAAATCCATGCTCGACCTCCACTTCTTTGACCATATCTTCGGAACTACTTCACCGATTTTCGAACTTGAATAATAGGAGGCATGGACCTTTCAGGGGGTGATCGGTCGAGCCGTTTGGAAAGAAAGTGGAAACGGACGGACGAATATTTTTTTTATTGCTGATTCATCATCACTAGACGATAAATCTAAAATCCCCCCACCTTCCACCTCGATCTACCCCATGTTACAATAATGATGTTTGTAATAAACGTATAGGACCTTTGTACTTCGTACGGGTCCAAATATATGAGAAGAGCGGGTTTCGTTTGGTCGGCTTTGTAGAATGCGGGCGTAACAACTTATCAGCAAACGCCAGCAACATATTGAATTAAATAGAGAAATTTCTTCATATAAATTTGGTGAAGCCGATGTTTAGGCTGTAAATTTATGCAAAAATTGATATTTCCAAAAATTTGTAACAAATGAATGAAATAAATAAAAAAAAACTACTTATCGTGGTGATTCACCACCATCCGGTTATTTTTTTTTACTTCGAAATTATAACATTAAGAAAATATGCGACGACATTTCCTAATCAATTACTCCACAGCGCCTTACCGTCTCACAACAAATTTGATTTACAGTTAATAGTTAACAACGATATAAGCGATTTTCGTACAAATTTGGGATTATTGACAAGACCATCCAGTTTACTTGATTCTTCACCAATTGGCCCATTGCCATTCTCAATGGAAATGTGTACTTTATCGGATGATAAAGTTCCTCTCATACATTCCGCATACGGTATGAACTTCGAAATATTTAAACCACACGGGAATTTCATTAATCAAATTTGCATACTATCCTGTAGATGAAAACATAATTCCTTATGCCAACAATGCCAATGGAGAAGCTTTTTTAAACATTTATGACGATAAATTGGCGCAATTTAATTTGTCTGAATTGAATTTCACTCATGACGAACCAAGTGTGAATGGCCTAAATATTGGATATAAACCTCGTACATCGCCAAGGTAATTAATTAGTCGCTTGTTCGAATATATATTTTTTTGTTAGTTTAAGTTCATGAAAGTTTTGGGAAAGCTTTACAGGCATAACAACTGTACGTCGCGTCGCCTGTCACTTATTGACTCACATGTATGTTTTAGCACCTGATTTTTTTCATACAAAACTGCGTCACCGCCGCAACTTTGTATGAAGAAATCCAGCCGGTGCTGAAAATTTTCCCCTTATAGAATTGGGTGCCTTATAGAATTACCTTTTAGAATTGCGTGAAACCCATTGAAAAATCTCCTGCAAAGTTAATTTCATTTTACTTACGTATACACCTCCTCTCCATTGATGGCGATCTTCAGCTAAACTTATGCATGCATTCACGCTCAGTCGTCCTTGTTTCGTTTCCGTGCTCATTGTCGTTGAAGCCGTCCTTTAACACTTCGATCAACCTATTTCCGGCTTCTCAATGACTAGGAAGAACTCTTAAGTTAATTGTGAAGGATATGTATGCTATCGCAATGATTCGCATTCGCGACATACAGGAGGTTGTTGTGTGTTTGTTAGAGATGATCTGAATTGACTCGTGCACGTTGGAGGAAAAAGTATGGATTTTGTTAGTAAAGTTATTTAACAATGGAATAGATTACATTATCAGTGTTGTAACTATATATATCACCAAATGGAGGAAAGAAAACTTGCATTGTATACTTCGACGGGTGGTGCGATAACCACATCAAAGATATAGGGAGACAGGTTGTGTGTGGCGATTTCAATGTTGACCTGTTGAAGTATGGCACGTACCAGACAAAGATGAGGAAGCTGATGGACAGCCATGGTATGAAACAACATGTTAAACAAGCTACTAGAATCACCGAGCATTCAATGAGTAAAATAGACCTAGTGATGTCTAATTTGAACGTAGAGGCCAATGTGTTAACTAAGGACAAAATATCGGATCATTCAACAGTGGAAATTAAAATAGAACGGCTGGTGCACGAAAAAGAGACACAGAGGACAGCGAAAAAGTTGGTGGACTATGAACTGGAAGTTTTGAAGCGGACACTGAGCGAGTTTGACTGGGACTGAATTTGAATGAAAAGACGACCACTCTATGTTCGAAGATCGATGTAGGCAGTACAAATGTTCGTAAAAGAGGTGAAGGTGAATAGACGAAGCTGTAACAAATGAATCGATAAGGAGCTAAATGACATGCAATTGAAAAAGGAAAAACTTTACGCGCCGGCTGTACTGCAACAGACGCATAAAAATTGTACAAAATACCGAACATGGCGAAACAAATACCTAGCAACAATTCGAGAGAAAAAGCGACGATTCAACGAACACAAGTTACACAAAGCCAATGGAGACGCTAAAGAAACGTGGAAAATCTTGAAAATATTACTAAAAGGAAAAGGGAATGGAGAAACTAATGAGATACAAATTAATGGAATCATGGGCGCGCGGTAGCGATGCGCCCGTGACGCAAGTCCCCATACGAACAAAAAATTCAGAAAAATTTTTTTCGTTGACTTCAGAACCATATATACAGCTATGTTTTGACTTTTTTCTCTTGCGTCGGTCGTACCCCCCCCCCCCCCCCAAAGACCTAGTTTTTCGGATTCTACGTAAAATTTTGATTGAAATCGACATTTTACTCATTAAAGTCGGTCCAGTGGATCAGAAGAGATGACATTTAGAAAATCGTCTTTTTCCATACTAAATATGCTACTTCATAGAAGCCACAGTTAATGGAAACATCCTACGTTAGTTAGTTAGTGGGTTAGTTAGTTAGTTCCAGAAACGTTTGTATGAAAACCGACTTTTTTGGCTCGTGCTAGAAAACGGCTCGATAACTTTTCTTGAAATTTTGCAGGGACCTTCGGGTGGGCATTCTACGTCATATGAGATTTAAAAAAAGGGGGGGGGGGTTACCGGCCTCGTTTGGGCGTCAGGGCTCTTAGAAGGCGCCATATAAAGCCCATATGTATGTGTTTGTGTGTGTAGTGTGTATGATAGCCATGATAGCACATTTAGTATGAGGCAATGGTTTTGTGTTCGATATAGAGGTTTGGTGTCAAAGGGAAAGTTGTTGGGTTGGGTGTGTAGTGTATCAGGGTGACCGCCAAAATGGTCAAGAAAGAAAACTTTTGATATGTTGTAGAGGAAGTTGAGGGGATCATTTTCACCCATGGAAGTAATAGCCGCCACGCTTCGGTTTGGCGGCGGCGGCGGCTGAAAATTTTTTGGTGATATGTTGTAGAAGAAGTTGAATGGATCATTTTCGCCCATGGAAGTAGGAGCCGGCGAGCTTCGGTTCGGCGGCGGCGGCTCAAAAAAATAGAATTTTTTTCACAGAAATTTGTTTCCTATTTTCTTCCAAAACTACTGCATACACTACTGCAAACTACGCGCATTCGAAACAATTGATAGGAAGCGATTGATAAAAAAATTGAGTGGATTCGGGTTTACGCCAAGAGTAATCAAATGGTTCCAAGGATACATTATAGACCGAAAACAGCAGACTAAAGTGAATGGAGTCACATCGCAAAGATTACAAAATGATCTCGGGGTGCCACAGGGATCGGTTTTGGGAGCCATTTTGTTTATTTTGTATATAAGCGACATGCCGTCGCAACTACTTCGCAGATGACACACTAATCTACATTCATGGCGATAATCTAGATAAAATACGCGGTCAAATGAATAGCGAACTACATAAAATAAGCCAATGGTTGAGACTTTACAAACTTAAGCTGAATATATTGTATCATTTTTCAGATATCAGTGACTGAAGTGAACGAAATTCGAGCATTTAATTTTTGAAGCGAAATTATGAGAGAAATGTTATTTCTGAAACTAAATCTGAAAGAAGCTGAATATAAGTAAAACAAAGATGATGATGATCAGAGGATCTTCACAGCAATGAACTCAATCATGATGGATGTAGAAGTGATCGAAACGGAATATGAGTTCAAATACCTAGGAGTGATTATTGACAACAGAATGAACTTTAAGGCCAACGTCGATTACGTGTGCAAAAAAATAGCGAAGAAAGTTGGAGCTCTGTCTAGATTGTCCAGATACATCACCAGGGGCGCTTGCATGAGAATTAACAAAACAGTAATCGCCTCACATTTCGATTATGGTGCATTGAAATGGTTTTTTGCTATTGGTTGTATTCTGATACTTAAGGGGGACCGAATTTACTATGTTCCGATTTTGGTGTGTGCATGCTTTATTTTGAACTTTACACACTACTGACAACTCTACGTGCTGGGGTTGTTGAAATACGAAAACGTGCTAATTGAAGTCGGAGATGAATGCCATCTGTTTGCACAGAATATAAATTCACCCGATTTTTCTGCCTGTTGCTTGAAAACGACGAACTTCCTAGAAGCTGAGGAAGGATTTAGAAATTTTTAAGGATTGAGATCAGTCTGGTGTCTTGGGAAGTTGGAAATTGTGAAGTTTTTATTTCCCGGATTAATTGTCCCTGAAACGAATAGACTTTCTTTGTTGGCGCAGACTTCACTCGATTTTCTTCAAAAAAAAAAAGACACAAGCCATGATCTCACTATTTTGTTTTCCTTAGATTATCATCAACGGAATACCTAAACGAAAGACTTCCAGATAACCGAAATATTATTATACCAACATATTCTAAATTTGCAACTTTAAACTTAGACCAAAATAATTCGATCGACATTTGCGATTCAGTTAATAATTTGCCATTGCCATTACCACGTATATCATCATTGCCCGCTATTTCGCCAGCTGTTAACGGTAAAACAACTCAAGAGTTGAATTCCACATTCAAACATTAAATTCATAGGTGAAGTCTTAGCGTCCAGAAGAGAATTGTCAACTCCTATTGAGGAAGACGAAGAACAGGATAATACTCAACAAGATGCTCCGATTTCTCAAATAGAAAATAATATAAGTGCCTTATTAAGAGGTGATCTTACTGTTGCAAGAGTTCGAGGTTAGATATCGATTTTTTAGGTCAAAAGAAAAATTGATTTCAACTTTATTCCTGCGTTAGATGTACCACTACCACGAACCTCTATGGGATTTCGTCCAGGAACACATAAATCTGAAAGCACCAAAGAAATGTTGCTATCGCAAAAACTATTCGGGCCGTTGCCTCCCACACCACTATCATCGAGTCCCGAGGTAACTAAGATGGATCTCGATTCTTTACAATTAACCAAAATTAATAAAGTCTCAGGAAACCGATGAATTCTCACCCCTACCCCCATCGCCACTGCAAGAACTTTCTTATGACATGCTCAATAACGCTATTCACAAGGTTACTTCAGTGCATTCGGTGACAGAACCACGGTTTAATGATTCTGTTCGAATTGAACGTCCACCTGCTGTTCCACCGCATCGACCGCAGGCAGTTAACAATACGCTTATAACTAGGTGACCTACACGGAATATTTATTTCATTTCCTTTTTACTTCAATGCAAATATCGTTAGGTCTATGGATGCTGGTTTCGCTAAGTCCTATAGGGTATCAGCTCCACATAATTTTAACAACGTACACACCGACTCTCTACAAAATAACTTTGGATGTAACGGAAGACGACGACTCATATCTGGTGCATTCCCGAAGCGTTCAATTGACAGTTCCAGCGAAAGACGTTTGCAGACATCGTGTAGCTTACCAGAAACGCCAATATTCGCCAGGTAATTGTTATCGAAAATGAGAGAAAATTGCATTTTACATAAGAGCTGATAATGTTTTCACCAGATGTGAAACCATCAGCACACCTCACAAAAGAGTACCTCAAATATCTAATGTTAACAGCATTCGTCCAACTCAAAGGCAAAAATCCTTACACAATTCATCGATGATCGATGTTGGCGGTAAAAGATATTGACACATTTTGAGTATGTAATTTAATGTACTGATCATTTCGCTGTAGGTAAATTTAACAGCAACCGACACAGTGCATGCCAAGAGCTTAGTAGTGGAGAAATGTTGCGCTTGGCTGGTGGTCCCGCAAGAGGTACACATTTGTTAAAGAGGAGATGTGCCGCCTGTGAACAGCATTTTTCATTTCGCTTCAAAGGAAGAAGTTAACATTCACCCACATGGGCGATTAACTCTGCAGAAAAAGAACTTCCTATTTGCCTGAGGCGCCAAGCTATTCACAATGCTATTAACAGGCAACTCTCGCCTTCCGAAATCATTCTGCATATTTATATTCAATTCTCATATTCATATTCAATTTTCATACAATTTATAGGATGGTACCCGAAACAGCGACATCCGAGATTATCTTCTACTGAAAATATCGAACGGGATAGCCTACAGAGATCGATTCGAGCTTGGGACACTGTTACTTATAATAAGAAACCGTTAACGCTTCCACCAAATTTTACGCCAAAGTTTTTCAATAAATCTCCAAGAGATACCTTCCGGCGCGTAACTAGCATGTTGATTCGAAAAAGTTAGTATTTTGTTGTACTATTCCCATATTGACTTCTAATAAGAAGGAAAAAATGATTTAGGCCATGGAGACAAGGAGCCGAAAAATGATAAATCGTCATTCTCATCATTTGCTGTTCACTCACCACCAACTAATGGTAATTCAAAATTTAAAATCGAGTTCTCAATGTTCGAAGTTTTTTTTTATTAAAATTAGTTGTTCCAACTTAGGTGGAACTCGCACGAAGGCTTCTGTTTGGGCCCATTGTGCTCACTTTGTTTTCTCTTCCCTACTCGATGACAATGCTGTCAAATCTGCTTCGTATGATGATTGTCTCGTCTGATTGTACCTCTATACTTAGTGTGAAGCACAACACGGATGATTCCTAACCGATACAACATTTTATTAGATCCGCACTGTCGGTGTCGGGCCAAGGACCTTTGAGTTAGGGCCGTTTAAGTGGTTTTTGGTCTTTTGTACATAACGCGCGTAAATGTTTTCCGATTTTCACAAACTTTTTTTTTGTTTGAAAGGTTTACGCATGCCCGACATTTTATGGAAGAACATTTTTTGATTTTGAGTCTGTGGACTCAGCCACAACCCTAAAACTGAGTTTCTACTAGGGCCAAACGTGTTTTTTCTACATAAATCGGGTAAATTTTATCCGATTTTCAAAATCTTTTTTTTTTCCTGAAAGTTTATTGAAAAAATGATTACGGATCTGAATTTCAGCAAATTTCAGGAAATTTCAAATTTCAGCAAAAATTTCAGGCTCGTCACTCAATATCGAAGCAAGCATAATTTGTTGCTTATTTGTCACAGATCTTTTCCAACTCTTCTTTCAATGCCCAGAATTTGTTTTCGTTGTCACTCGTGACGACTTTTCCGCTACCATCGTAAAGTGAACCAACCAACTTACAGAATTCAGTACATGGATGCTGATTCTTTGCTCTACAAGCTCGCAAAAAGAAATATCTGCTGAGCTTGCCCGCTAGAAGATCGCTTTCGCGGTACGCATAACCGCCAAAGCGGTCTTCTAGCGGGCAAGCTTAGCAGATATTTATTTTTATAAGCTTGTAGAGCAAAGAATCAGCATCCGTGTAATGACTGAATTCTGTAAGTTGGTTGGTTCAATACTTATTTAGCATGACGCCAAACTCCTCCTATGTTGTTGGTGTGTGCGCCTGTTTCGGGATTTTTTAAGGTTATTGAATGGTTAACTGTGAGATGTTGGAAACCTTCGTCGGCCAGACAATTGTAAGCACGCCAGCTCGTCGAGCAAGTGTCGCATACCGATATTTATATTTCTTTTCCCATGCATTGTGCAGAGAGACAAAGTCGTGCATACTCTTACGATACAACGAACAAGGCTGTCGCCTATTTAGATGGCCGCATCAAACCAAAAGGATGAATGGTAAACGTACTCGCTTCGACATAATGGCACTGAGAGGGGTTTGCAGTCGGTAAATAATTCGGTAGTTACGAGGGGTCCCCATCTCAGTACGAAGAAAAGGCCCTTTTCAGGGCTAATGGGTTACAAGTTAGCAGCCTCCACGCGGCTTATCCTGGGTGAGTGCACACAAAATTCATGTTCACTCAGCGATTGCTCACATTATCGATAAAATTTCTACTTAAAGGACGCAATTTGCTTAACGTAGGATTTTTAAAGCGCCTACTTTGCTTAGTCGGTTCTTTAAGGCCGCCAATTATTTTCATGGCAATCTCCGCTTTTCCGTCACTCTTCCGTCACTCTTCCACAACCTTTTAACCACTCATCCAGCCCTTCCCAGCACTTCGTAGTACACAAAAAATGTAAAAAAGGGAAAAAAAATGTTAGTTTTGACCTCCCCCTCTTTTCAGGGAGGCGACCGCCGCCAAACAACTAATGATTCTTAGTTGTGGAGTGGTGCTATCATTACCACTACCCACACCCGAATTACCGACTTCACCACAAAACTCAAGTTTTGCTCCGATTTTAATGAATAAAATGTCGATTTCAATCAAAATTTTACGTATAATCCGAAAAACTAGGTCTCAGGGGGGTACGACGCAAGGGAAAAAAGTCAAAACTTCGCTGTATATATGGTTCCGCAGTCTACGAAAAATTTTTTTCTTAATTTTTGATCGTATGGGGACTTGCGTAACGGGCGCAAGAAATTTTCAAATTTTAAGAAACTCAAAATTATGAGACACTTCAAAATTGTGAAAAAATTCAAAATTTTAAGGAATATTGAAATTTCGAGAAATGTTAAAATGGGGTCGTCCCTAAATTACGTAACGCTCGAGGGGGGAGGGGGGAGTATTCCTCTAGCGTTACGGAAAGTTACGAGGGGGAGGGAGGGGGTCTAGCATCGGCGTTATGTAATGCTCGAACCTCAACATTTTCTTCCTATATGAAAATATCGAACATAAAACCGTTAATTTCAATTCCTTTTGGCACCGCAGATTTTTTCATTTACTTTTGACGAATTTTTTATATTTTAACTAGTTAACAAAAATGACAGCAATGAAATAACTTTCGGAAATTCATATCGTTCAGTCTTCCCTTGCATTCGCTTGATCTCGAAGCACTGTCATGTTATGATTGTGGATCGTTACAGTGGATAGTGAATAACACAAGACCAGTTTTGTACTTATAACAGTCTTTATTCTTTCTACGTTGCTTCAAAAATATGTTTTGTTACGTTACGTAACGAAGGGGGAGGGGGTTTCGGCCAACGTTACGGTGTGTTACGACAGGGGGGAGGGGGGAGTCTAGATCGCAAAATTAGCGTTACGTAATTTAGGGATGACCCCAATCGAGAGGAAATTCGAAATTCTACAATTAGTTTTTCCAAAATTCCGATTTTTTTTTTCATTTTTTGATAAGTTTTTTAGTCATGTCACTCTATCCAAAATTTTCATTTTTTCGAAAGGTTTTTACAATTTTAAATCCTTCAGAAACTTTCGGTTTTTTCAAAGATTTTCACTATTTTTGGAAATTTCGATTTTCAAAACAATATTAGTTTTCCAAGAAATTTAATTTTTTAAAAAATTTTGAATTTTCAGAAAAAATCAGTTCTTCAAAAAACTTAAGATTCTTTTTTTTTTCAACAGTTCTGTTTTTTCTGTCATACGGGTATTCGTAACATCACACTTACAATATCTCTTTAATACTGGCTGCCGGTATGTTCGCAGTCTGTTCAAGTATACCAAATGTGGAATATGTAGCATATAGACAAATTGAAATTTATAATCAGTGGTCAGAAACAATACAGTGACAAGTACTGTATTTTTTCGATCCCCTGACTGTAATGAATTCCGAATCGATTCGCAATAATTAGAATTAAATTCACTGGGTTTACTGGTTTGACGTTTAAAACGTCATTTTGACAGTTGGAATAGACCAAATTTTGATGGCTAACAGTTTCAAATCGCTCAAATCACTTATCAGGCGTATTACTGAGTATCGGTTCCTCGATTTCGTTATCGAGAACCAGTTACCAAGAATCAGCCTGGAATTGGCTAATTCCATCGGTCAACATTACCTGGGTAACGAATTTCATCTCTTTAATGTACTTTACATTATCATGGTCTCAAAACACATTCGCTCCCCAGGTGACATGGTAGCGACAATGTATGGGTTAGGATAGGATAGGATAAGTGGGCAGATCCCTTGAGAGAATCCAGCACCTAGGCCTCAATTGGGCCTGTTGTGCGCACCCACAGTTAAGACCTCAGTGAGGCTGTATTTTTAAGTATTAAGCGATCGATGAGCAGCTGTTCAAAAAATTGAGGATGTGCTTGGGATGAATGCTCCAAATAGAGCTGTAGCCCAGTCGATAGGCACCTAGATACCTTGCTCTTGATTTCGCCAAGACTGGACAGTGGCAGAGAAAGTGTTCAGCTGTTTCGATCTCTCCGCATTTACTGCAGTGGACAGTCCACCAGCTTCAAGATGAACAAATGTTTGTTCAGTGAGCAATGGCCTGTTAGTATATCGGTTAGCCTCTTAATATTTCTTCTGGTTTGAGACAAGAAGTATTTCGTATGCTTCTCGTTTATCGATAAGCAGTTTTTGGCTGGTCGAGCCGAGTTCAACAGTCGCAAGTGATTCGCAAACAATTCGCTCTTCCACGTATAAATGATGGTCTGCAGAGTCGAGAGTGACACTGTTAAGGCAGGCTGTGGACAGCAGAACGGCTCTGCAGATGCTCTCTTGGCCAATAAGTCAGCTTTTTCATTACCCTTATGGCCATTGTAGCTCGGGATCCATACCAGCGAGATTTGCCGTTTATTAGCGATTGACTGAAGTTTGTCATGACAATGGAGCATGAGAGATGAGGTGAAGACGCAGCTTCTAAGCGATTTCAAAACTGCTTGGCAATCCGTTAGGATGTACGTTGGCAGCTGTGAGTCTACATCCTTTTCTGACTCGTGACGGCAGCCGATGATTCCAGCGATTTCTGATTGATAGACGGTTGAGAATTTACCTAGTGCCACCAGCACTTCTGAACCGTCTTGAATACAGTGGAGGCCTGCACCCGTTGTTGAGCGAGCCGTCATTGTACCAATTGACGGAGTTATCCGTATGTAGTGGAGTCGATAATTACCACTCTTCGCGGCTGGGGATGGATATTTTAAAGGATTTGTTGAATCTGTAAGTTGGCATTATTGAATCGCACGGCATCTTCACATGCGGTGAGCGCTTCGTCATCTGATGCCAGGGTCGAGCGTGACCCATGTTGTCGTTGATGAGATTAGCCAATTGCATTTCTTAATCTTCACTCGTCGGTCTTGAGGCCGTCACTTTATAGATGTAACGTTCTCTTAGCACTTTGGCAATTTAAGTGCTTAAGTCTTCGAAATCTTAGCACCCATTTCCTATCAAAGAACATACACATGGAAATCCTAGGCTACTGCTCAAAACGTAGGATGTAACATTTTAACAAACAGACTAATAATATAATCTCTTTTAGGTGGAGAACGATCTCAAGAGCGGCAAAAGAAAAAAGCTGGCTTCTTCAAAAAATTATGGAAACGATCGAAACACAACTCATGCGAGTAATCAATATTTTATATGCAAGCAAATTTTATCCATAAGGCACTAGTTAGAACCTCAGTTAATATGATCAAGGTCATTCTTTTACAGATGGGCTTAACAACCATCATTCGGACAATATATTTATCGGATGGAGAGCTTTTTATTTTCAATAAGGAGTATTATTGGGGTGCCAATTATTTGTGTAGTCTGAAGCATTCTTAAGTTGTTCGAGTTTTTCTTAGTTATTCGAACATGTTTTTTTCAATTAATTTTATCGAACTTACCTATGGTATAATATGTCCTATCCACCACCGAATCTCTCATACCATTTTCTATCCACATTTTTGATGAATTTCATTTTGGGACCAAAACAATATTTTTTATTGAAAAACAATAAAAAAGAAATGATTTTTTGATCGAACTCCACAGCTTCATTTTCCAAATTCAATCTGTCGAAATCATTTCTTTAGAAAAAATATACAAATTCTTTGCACAAACATTTTTTACATTTTATCACCAAAAAATATTCAGAAGAATGATCTTAAATTGATTCGAGGAAACAGAGTTTTTGGAGTGGTTACGACTTACATTGTTTCGACAAATAACTAGTAGAATTTTTTTTATACCTTGTAGTCCTATGATATTTTGTAATAAATACCTACTACCGTAAACGTATTGTAGTTTCATTAACTTAAAATATAAGAAAAAAAAGGAAGAAGGAAGGAAGAAGGAAGGAAGGAAGGAAGGAAGAAGGAAGAATATGGTAAGAATTTTAAAAATGTAACGAACGGAACGGAGTATAGGCGAGAGGCAAATATATAAAATTTCAAGCGAGAAAGAGAGGCATACAAATGTCACTTTGTTACCCCCATGGAATGAGCCATATGATCTCAGGAGTCGAGTGACTTTCCTTTTAGCACACACGGTAAATGTGCGATGAGAATTGAATGTGTTCACGCTATTAGTGTCAAAGTCGGCTTATGATGTGAAAGTATACGAAATTGCAAGGTGAAATGCATAAGCTAACAGGCACATCCAGCACCAGAGACTTGATATGGCGGCTGGAGCCAAAATATGAATAAATATCATCATCATTTGAAAAGAAAATTACAATTTCACCTTATGCTAAGAAAAACAGCTGTCATATCATATCTCTCCTATGGTTGCCACTTGAATACGAATCTTGTCGTTAAATGTATGAGCCGATGCCGCACTAAAAGCATGGATAGCTAAATGCAGAGAGAAAATTAGCAAATTATAAAAAGATTTTCGGCTAGCCGAATAGTTACTATAGACAAGTTAAGGTGGGCCATTGGCATATTCAAGCAGTTCAAATCGGCAGGGGAGGACGGAATATTCCCTGCGATGTTGAAAGAGAGTAAAGAGATCTTATTGGAACCACTTTGTGGGGCTCTTATAAGTTCGCTAGTGTTTGGTCATTTCCCAAAGGCTTGGGAAAAGTTAATGTGACGTTTATACCAAAGCCAAAGCATTGCGAAGCCAAAGATTTCCGACCCATAAATCTCACCTCCTTTATATTAAAGACTCTCGAGAAGCTCGTAGACTTCTACATCAGATACGAAATCCTGTCGAGATACCCGCTGCAAGAGAAGCAACATGCATATCAGGTGAGTAAATCGACGGACACGGCTCTGCACGCCCTTGTGGCCGGGGTAGAAAAATCATTCGAATTCGGTTTTATTGACATTGAAGAAGCATTCGACAACACCGGCTTCGATGTCATTCAGCAAGCCCTGGAAGAAAGGGACGTAGCACCGGTAGTAACGAGGTGGATTGGCAAAATGCTCAGAAGCAGGACCGTGGAGGCCAGTGTATGCGGCCACAAGTCAAGCTTCTGTGTATCGAAAGGCTGTCCGCAAGGGGGGGACACTCTCACCGTTGCTATGGTGCAATGGTCGTGGACTCCCTGATCAATGAGACAGGCATTCATGCGTCACGCGCAGAGTCATTCGGACGACCTGACTATTCTAGTTAAAGGTAAGTTCGAAAGTACCCTGGAAAGTCGCTTGAAGAGTTCGCTGAGGTTAGTGGAGGAATGGTGCCTGGAGAGGTGCTTGAAGGTCAACCACGACAAAACGCACATTGTGCTTTTTAGTAAAAAGAACTCAGGACACAATTTAGTGTGGAACTTCAGGCTCTTCGGAAAGGTTGTTGATCCCAGCCCAAAAGTAAAGTATCTGGGGGTTATTCTCGACCAAAAGCATGTTAATGTCGAAAGGCTTTTGAAAGGGACTGGGGAATACCGTTTAAGCCCAATTTGTGGATCTATGAGACGGTGGTCAGACCCGTGTTGAGCCATGGATGCGTAGTTTGGTGGCCTAGACTCAACGTGGAGTGCGCTACCCCCACATCCCGATCCCACACTCTATGTGTGAAAGGACGTTGGAACACTGGGCGCGGGCTAAGTCCCTACTACTAAATAACTATACTACTAACTATCTAACGAACTAACGTAGGATATTTTCCTTTTTTTTGGGTTCTATGAAGTAGCACATTTCGTATAGAAAATGACGATTTTCTAAAGGTTATATCTTCGGATCCACTGGACCGGTTTTAATGAGTAAAATGTCGATTTCAATCAAAATTTTACGTAGAATCCGGAAAACTAGGTCTCAGGGGGGTACGACGCAAGGGAAAAAAGTCAAAACTTAGCTGTATATATGGTTTCGCCGTTTACGAAAAAAAAATTCTGTTTGTCTTGACCGTATGGGGACTAGCGTCACGGGCGCAGTGCTACCGCGCGCCTATGATATTGCATAGTTACGAAAATATAGATGAAAAACCATCTGCTTTCGTATATGGCTCAAAACGCAGCAACAGAGAATTTTCTTTCTCTTTCACTCTAACAATTATTGCATGTGATACGACACACTCACACACATGCATTTTACCTGTTTTACCTGTTCTTTATAATTGTTGTGTCCCATTGGTCCCAGTGCACAGTGTAACATTTCTTTCAAAATAGCGGCGTGTGTCAAAATCGGGCACTACGCCAAATTTACCAAATAATGCAAAAGCGGATAAGGATGTTGAATCTATTATGAGCTACAAGCTACAATTTTTTTTTAATTTGTACCGATTTTGCTTTATATGGTAAATTTGGCGTAGTGCCCAATTTTGACAAACGCCTCCATTTTGAAAGAAATGTCACACAGTGCAGTGCCTAGACCACTGACCCGATTTCCTGTTTTCTGAGATCAAATGCTTTAATTTGACACCAAAATGAACCCTTTCCGTGCGCTACTTGTCATATTCTATTAATCTATGTCCGAGCTACACTTCTTCGACCATATCTTCGAACTTGAATCATGGGAGACATGTACCCTTCAGGTAAAAAAGTTTAGGGTGATCGGTTGAGCCGTTTTGAAAAAATGTGAAGACAGACGGACTTTTTTTTATTGCTAGACGATAATAAACGTATCCCTCACCTCCCAGCTCGATCTACCCCATGTTACAATAAAGTTGTTTGTAGTAAACCTATAGTACCTTTGTACTTCGTACATGTTCAAAAAAATTCGGATCAGGGTTTCGGTTCTTTTCGGATTTGCAATTTTCATATTAGATCGGGTTCGAGACCGCCTGACAGCAGTCAAATATTGTAGGTCCGATGGTCCGCTTTGACACACACCTTGTACGCTATCGTACCTGGCGTCAGCCCTATATGTAATTTTATGTGTTATGTGTTATCGAAAATTGATATGAAAATCCTGAAAAACCTCCCCCGTCCGTGACGGGAACAAACAGCGATTTCGAAATAGGCATTTTCGCACCTGAAATGTTAAAATAAGTTAAGTCATATTTTGCGTTTAACAATTAAAGTTGCTTTTCATCCTGCTGTCAATACAGACATACGCACAAGAAAAATTATTTGAACATTAAAAGGTCACGACCGTTTTTGTATGTCAGATTCTATTATCCACTTTTATCATCCGCGTGACAATAATGATGCATAACAAGCAACAAATTCATTCATTGATTCTGTTGTAAGACGTCACATAATTTGAAAATAAAAAATGAGCCAATAAATCAGGCGTTATTATGAAGTGATATAATGTATCCAAATCCATCGAAGTAATTGATCATTTGGAAAGATCGTTGATGAAATGATTATTTGAAATCCCGCATGAACACCAATCGACAGCAAGCGCATTGCATGTGTAGATATAGAACCAAATGTGCTGTAATTTTGTGTTTTCGCTGGTTCAACTTCAAATCCATCAAACGATTGAATGTTAATTGAATGTACGTTATGTAAGTATTTAACGAACTTGACAACTATTCTGAACGGATGAACAATGTAACGCGTATAAAGCATTTTCGAATAAGACAATGAGATGAAAAGTAAATTAGACAGGGTATCATAAAGGTGTTGTCGGCTTATATTTAAATCAGAGACGTTACGAGTGTTTGTTTTTGTTTTACAAATTTTACTATTATAATGATTTATCATGACTTGTATCGCTTGTATACAACAACACTCTGAATTCATTATGCAGATGCTAGGTGTTTATCTCAATTGGTGTTACGTTATTCGGTGATTTATGATGTCGTTGGTTTGTGAAAATGGGCTTTCATCACACGGTGAATTTTGCCCATTATCCTTTTCGCATCTTACTTTTGTTCGAAAATCTTTTGTCTCAAAATGGCAAGCAAAATTAACAAAAAAATGTTCAAAAATCCATTCACATGTGAATGTGAATCATGGGAAAGTTGATCAAAAACATAACCCAAGACCCGTACGTATCAGAATAGATGTGGCAAAGAGACTCAAACATATCTAAATATACAAATAAGCAAACAATCCAACGTTTTCTGTTCTTTTCATCCATAGAGATTACCCAAGGTAATGTCAGAGGCCCTACTGAAGTACGTCTCAGACCATTCAAATCTAGAAAAGTTTATATCCAAGGACCGGGCCATTTTCCCCTGGAACACATAGTTCTGGTGATTCGGGTCATCCTGCCCAATTATGGAAGAGGCCATATACCAGAATTGGGTCATATTTCCCCAAAACCCTGAAACACGTGTTCGCCTAAATTGATTCCTCTACAATTTTGTCTTTGGAACCAACTTTCTAACTCTCATATTGCATAGTTAAGGAAATATAGACGAAAAACTGTTTTCTTATATGGCCTAGAAACTCAATTTCGTCCATTACATTGGTCTCAGTGCCCAGAAACCTGGCCCTGCTTTCATTTGACAACAAAATGAGGAATTTCCGTGCTGTACTTGCTGAGATATTTGCGAAAAAGTTTCATCGACCCTCGAAAATTTCATGTCCGGCCTCCACTTCTTCGACCATATCTCCGGAACTACTTGGCCGATTGTGCACATCTTCGAACTTGAATCATGGGAGGCATGTACCTTTCAGGGTTTTGGCTGATCGGTTGAGCCGGTTGGAAAAAAAAGTGGAGACGGACTAATTCGTCATCTCTATACAATAATAGATGCATCCCTCCAACTCCCACCCCGATCTGCCCCATGTTACAATAAAATTGTTTGTAGTAAACGTATAGGACCTTTGTACTTCGTACGGGTCCAATAATTGACAATGAAAATTGGCGTTACAAGACTATGGTCATGGTCAACGATTTCCAAGACCGTCTTTAAAATTTGTCCCCCATAGCCGTAGCTACTAAGGAGCTAAAATGAGTTGAGCTCAAACTGTACCAACCCTCGACTTTTAAAGAAATCTCGAGAAAACTCTTGGTTAACCAAATTCTTCCGAGGAAAGTCGTTCGGACAGTGAACAAAAGAAGATTGTGAACGCTTTTGAAAGCTTTCATTGTTCTTTGTCCGAACGAATTTCCGCGGAAGAATTTGGTTAATTGGGGTATATGGCAGCCGGTACTGGAATTCTCTTTACGCCGAAGTAGAAATGCTGCCAAAAGATCCAAGAACTAGAACCAGAACTATAGCTCGGACTGCAAAGTGCAGCTGGTTCCTGGCGTCAAGTAAAAAACATATGCAGGGGACCCGTACGTATCAGAATAGATGTGGCAAACATAGTTAATGTTACGAAAAGACTCGAAAGTATTTAAGTAAATATTGCCTTAACTCTTAAGTGTATGAAATAACGTCCACATTGAATTGTATTGGAAATTGCCGAGAGGGCAAAATTGAAAAACCCGTCCGAAGAAACGCCTCAAAAAGGCCTTCCGAAAGTACAAAATTGACCCCCAAATAGACAAAAATGCTCATCTCAATTTTTTCTACAACATAGCAAAACCATTTTTTTGTTAGGGCCGATCCTAGGATCGACCTAAGGCCCTAAGTAGAGGCCTTGGACAAATACTTATATAGACAAAAATATTTCCCTCCATTTTCTCTATAACATAGTGAAAAACCATTTTTAGACCCGTATGCGAAGTTCTTCAAAAAGGGGTCTTATGCGTTTACCACGACGTTTGTAACCAGTCGAATTTCGACCTGGGAGTAGGGAGGGGGGCACCGATAATGGTCCTTGGATAACGAATCAGCAATAAAAAAATGTCCGTCCGTGAGCCATCCATCAAGTACATACTTCCCAGTCGTAGAACACCCCACTTCCCTCGTAACGTTAGAAATTCAGAATGTTTTTATACTCATTAAAAATCGAATTTCCAGACCAGACTATTTGACCGATTCCCTCGTAGTCAACACAATTAGTGTCATTGTTTTCTCGAATGTTTGAATCTAAATTTTCGCTAAAAAGCGGTATAAGGAGCTAACACTCTCTTTTCTAGCCTATGCATACTTTTTCAAAGGGAGTTTTCCGCATAGTTGTAAACTATGTGTTAATTTGCGCGGCCGGTTACAAAAATTTAGCGATTTATGTGAAACTTCGCATCAATTTGAGTCGCCGAGCGCGTTTTTCATCATCCGGCGCACGGATCTACCGAAATAAGGGGGGTCGAGGGGCGACAGCCCCTGTATAGAGTGTTTAACGAGCGGAGCTTCTAGCGGGGTTTGGGCAGAGTCTTCCAACATGAAAAACATATTTCATGCGCAGCTATTCCCTCCTGTTCACTGTTGAACACTGTTCACTTTTTATTAGGGATATTTATTCCCGGGGATATTTTTTCCAGAGAAATTTTGTCCTAGAGCCATACCATTGCTCGTGAGAGGATCAAGAAAGCTTAAAAATCGCGACCGCTTGGAGTATTTTTTTTTTTTTTTGAAAATTCAGTTGTCGGAAAAATACACTAGTCGAATTATCACTTTTACAAAAGAAAGTGTCGAATTTTTGAAATTTTGAAAGACGCGACCAGCTCGTCATTTTTTTTTTTTTTTTGAAAATTTCACTTTACCGTGAACGTCCCAAATTATGACCGGCTATCCTAACTTTGAGCGATTTTTTATCGTTTGCTCATTGGGCATTTCGTTACGATTTTACAGAAAGTTGTGAAAAATGCCAAAATGTTTGAAGAAACGGTACAAAATCGGTCGAATTGCACTAGCCGGTAGAGAACATAGAACTTTTTCTATGGGAGCATCCAGAATATCAACGAAAATGAAAAGTTTTCGTACAAAGCTGAAACCTTCCCGTTTGCAATCTTTACCGGCTGGAATAATTGTTAGAATTTGTAGACTTTTTTTTAGAGAAATGGGCAAGTCTAAAATAAGTAGTTCAAGTAGTAGAGATCAACGAGAGATCATTATATCAACTTTTTTTCAACATGGTTATTCTAAGTTTCGTTAGAAAAATACTTAAAAATAAAAGTCAAAGAGAATGTAGAATCTTTTTATTATTAATAAATTAATCAACAACAAAACAACTTTAAAAATAAAAAACGATGTGGCTTCTTACAATTATGTTAACTTTAGCATACATTTGTTCACTATTTACATTGCGTTACTTTAATTCAACTTTTTAACCAACCAATGACTGAAGAGTTTTGAACTCAAGGTTAGTGTCTGCACCTGGCTTACTAGTTTCGCCTTCCCATAATCCCAGCAAAAATGGATCAACTGAAATGAGATGTGGATTTCAGAATTTCAACTAATTTTCGATCGTATAATAGAAGCTTAAAGAATA
>WJQU01002773.1:0-10056 GCA_029228625.1 Pseudolycoriella hygida
GTTGAAACATTACGCATCATTATTTAAAACGAAAAATATATGGCTCTCTGAATAGACAACACGCGAAAATGATAAAGCCTGCGTAGCCCCTAGGGGCGGGGGTTTCGACTACGTAACCTACCCTTTAATGTTAAAGCGAAAATGATAAAGCCTGCGTAGCCCCTATGGGCGGGGGTATTTACTAGTCTTGATATACGACCTTACAGACTGGTGACCCTTTCGAAACATGTTTACGAAATTCTTAAATTCAGTATCCCAATGAATTACTAAAAAATCCTCGGCTGGCACAAGAAAAGTCTTAATTGACACACAACGTGGTTGCCCGCCCATTAACAAACTAAAATCTTGACTAGTAAGTAGAACAGTCATAGGTTGACAGAAGACAAATTTTGTAATGAGTTGAAAGTCATAAAGCTGCACTCACATCGGTTGCGAACTTCTGCTCATCGACGAATCAATCACGGAGTCCAAAAATCTTAACTTTTCGTAGTATCGATATCTCGGTACTTTGCTCTCATCTTTTTCGCAGGTCCGTCGCACTTTGCGATAACGATCACGAATATTTTTCCATATTTTTGGAAGCCGTTCCAAGGGAATTATTTCGTTCAACTTTCTGTAGACTTCAAACCACAACTCTTGGCGTATTTGATGCTTATTTTTGCGGCATAAAGCTGAATCGTAGAGCTGAGGACGTTTATGCACTTCGTCAATGAGAATTTGATTTATATCTGTGAATGTTGGATTTTTGTTTAGTTCATTCATCAACAGGGAGAGGGGTATGTGAAAAGAATGTTTACCGTAGATGAAGTCATCTGTCGATGTGTTGAAAGAATTGCCTAGCATGTCACCTCTGAATTCTTCTTTGACAACTGTGTACGAGTCATTTTCTCTTTTAATTCGATAAATTGGCTGTTCTAAAAGGATATCGTGTGATCGAATCATGTGCTTTATAAGATTCCCTGTCGATGTATTCGTTTGATATTTTTTTGTCACTCGATTCGCATAGCAGCTAATACAATAAAAATATCCTTCGTCGATAATCTGATTGTCGTAATGCAATTTGCCAAAATATTTCCACACTCCACTTGACGTTTTATTGGGATTGTTGACGTCGACTTGTTGGACAATGTTAAAAACGTTCCACAGATCATCTCGCTCGAATATTTCATTTGTAAACAAATGTTTCGTTACTGACGATTCTTGGTCTTCTTGGTGTAGCCTTTGCTGATCCACTTCAAGCGATTCGATTATGTCATCGCTGTTGCTGACTACAGAGTCTACCATTGGGCTAATCTTAATGGAACAATTTGAAGGGACTAATGAATGTCGCTCGTGAAGTGTATTTTGGTGATTTTTAAATTAAGAAATTGTTGAACGATAAAAAATATCACGTCAGTGGCTTCACAAAATTTTCTTTTTCGACTGAAATGGCTGACACTAAAACGACATGTCAATCTAATAGATCTAGTACGATGTCCGAAGCTCTAGTCCATAAATGTTTACGAAATTTCAAAACGAAATTCTCAATTGGCGCGGTTTTAGTTTCTTAAATTTTTCATTAAATCTGCAAACGAATTTGCAGCTGGTAGTATGACGCGAGACCAGCGCATTCATACATCGACAGAGCCATTCAATACAGTGTTTTGAATAACTATAAATGTACTGACCCTCGCAAATTTAGCCATGGGGACAGTTGCCTCCGTCAACCTGTTCAACTCGTCGTCATTGCCTCTAGTTTCGAAAATTTAAATGTGTTGTAACACTTACAAGATGGGCAAGAGTGGGTGTTGATTGTGAGGCAAAATAATAATTTCTAATTTCAAGTCACTGACACGTCGGTCGGAATACACATGTATGAGAATCGCCGCTGATTCACATGGGAATCGCCGCTGATTCGCATGGGAATCGCCGCAGATTCGAATGGGAATCGCTGCTCAACATCGAAACACTGCGCGACGCAAAATCAATGCCTTTTTGTATCCGATCTGAAAAATGGAACCATCGACGCACCTAAAATCAAAAGGAAGGTCATTCGAAATTCCAGACTCACTTGTGCTGATGATTTTCTCGTAGTGGACAAACACAGGACTAAATATGGTCTTTATGAGCCTATCAATAACATGTGCATGGCATTTAATCGCTTTTCATTACTGTGGTTTCAAAACATACCACGGGAGTCGTTCAAGACGACTTTTAGGAAATTAAAAATTACATATAAACTGAACGGTAAGATCAGAATTTCATAAACTGAACCTTTGGTTTTCAATCTAATCAACAGCTGATTAGTCAATTGAGTCTCACGACTCTCAAATGTAACTCTAAGTCACGTCGACTTGTGCAAAAATAGCTAGTCAAGGCTACTAGTTTCCGCTAATCCCTCTTGTTTCAGGTGGACCAACACTACACGAGACGTTGGTGCTTCATGGAACGACGCGACGGGCTCTTCAGTTTTCAGTTTCAATTTGCTGCTACTCTTTAATTCATTGGACAAGGTGCAAAAGGTCGCTGTCGACTTCGACCGGGTCGTCAGTCCATCTTCGGTTTTGATAAAATTTTTCTTTTTCTTTTTATATGTGTTTATTGTACGAAAAACGCCTCGGACTCACATGGGAAGCACTTCTGATTCACATGGGAAGCGCTTTCGATTCACACGGGAAGCGCTTCTGATTCACAGGGGAAACACCTCTGAATTACATAGGAATCGCCTCGGATTTACATGGGAAGCGCTTCTGATTCACACGTTTGGTGCTTCTGATTCACATATGAAGCGCTTCTGATTCACAGTGAAAACACCTCTGCTTCACATGGGACACGCTTCTGACTCACATGGGAAAAGCCTCGGATTCACGTGGGAAACGCTTCTGATTCACATGAAAAACGCTTCGGATTCATACGGGAAGCGCTTCTGATTCACATGGGAAGTACTTCTGATTCACATGGGATGCGCTTCTGATTCTAAGAGGAAACACCTCTGATTCACATGGGAGTCG
Source organism: Pseudolycoriella hygida (assembly GCA_029228625.1). Lineage (NCBI taxonomy): Eukaryota > Metazoa > Arthropoda > Insecta > Diptera > Sciaridae > Pseudolycoriella > Pseudolycoriella hygida. The sequence continues at coordinate 2,991 of WJQU01002773.1, forward strand.
CCTCTGATTTAACTGGGAAGAGGTTCTGATTAGCATGGGAAAAGCCTTGTATTCACATGGAAAATGCTCCTGATTCACAAGGAAAACGCCTCGGATTCATTAGGGAAGCGCTTCTGATTCACATGGAAACACTTTCGATTCACATGTGAAGCGCTGTTGATTCACACGGGAAGGACTTGTGATTCACATGGGAAGCCCTTCTGATTCACATGGGAAGCCCTTCTGATTCACATGAGAAGAACTTCTGATTCACAGCGGAAAAGCCTCTGAATCACATGGAAAACGTATCGGATTCACATGTATTTCGCGTCATATTTACATAGGAAACGTCTGTGATTCACACAGAGTTTCGAGCCAGATATGATGCACGTAAATCGTCGAATTTTGGGTGGTATTCTTCACTGGTAGTGGCTCAAAGTACATCTAACAGATGGCACTGGGATTGCTGCACAGCTTACGACTACCACAGTCCGGTAATGAAAGTGTCTCAAAAAGTGGAACCACAAAACAGCGAAAACTAGTAAACAAACATATGCAAGGGACCAGCATGTATCAAAGTAGATGTCGTAAACAGAATTGGTGTTGCAAAGAGACGGTAAGTAAGTTGTATTAACTCTTCAGTGTAAGACATTTCTTTCTACTGTTGCCTTAGCGAGGCCTCTGTTTGTAACAAATTTCCTCCATAAAAATATTCTAAGTGACGACGAAATAAGGAGTTCAGGCATTCCTTTGTCCTGTGCCTGAACTCCTTATCTTATCGTCGTCTAGAACATTTTCAGGGAGAAAAATTACAACAAACAGAGGTCTACATTTCAAGGTGGGCAGCCTGGTGCCAAAAAAGTCTCTATGACAATGTTGGGGTGGTAAACAAATACATTACTATGCACCAGGCTGCCTACTTGAGAAGTATTAGTAGCCTTATAGAAGGCACCCTGGTGCCGAAAATCTATTAATGTCATCAAAACCGCAGTAAAACAACAAACGTAAAATAACACGCCTATCAGGCAGGCAAATCTACAGACTCCGCTCTACATGGTCTCGTAGCTGAGATAGAAAATTTCTTTCGCGTCGAAGAAATATACCTTGGATGCCAAGGCGGCATTCTTTCACCCCTGCTATGGTGCAGGGTGTTTGATTCCCTTCTAAGGGAGCTAAACGAGAGCGGGTTCCTTACCCAGGGGTACTCGGACGACGTGACCATCTTGTTCAAAGGCAAGTTCGAGAGCACTATGGGAGACTACTTGAGAATGGCTCTGAGAGTATTGGAGCGGTGGTGCCGGGAAAGGGGTCTGTAAGTAAACCCGGATAAGACGGACAAAGTGCTGTTCAGCCGAAGGCTCACAGGCTCAGATCTTGTTGGGAAAGTGAGGATCTTCGGGAAGGACGTTGAGACTAGCCCACAGGTGAAATATCTGGGAAGTACGATCGACCGTAAGCTAAACTGGATCGCCCATGTAGGCTCAAAAAGCTCTGACAGCCTTTTGGATTTGCAGAAGCGCTATCGGGAAGAGCTAGGGCCTATCCTCAAAAGCAATGCTGTGGATGTACGAAGCGGTAGTAAGGCCCGCGATAAGTCATGGCTGCGTAGTATGGTGGCCAAGGCTCAACGTGCAGACGGCGAGGGAAAGGTTGAAAGAAGTTCAAAGGTTGGCGTGTGTGTGTGCCACGGGTGCCATGAAGACGACGGCAACGGCGGCCCTAGAAGTGCTACTAGCAGTGCCACCTATCGATATAGTAGTGAAGGCGAAAGCCTTCGCAACAGCAGACTGGCTGACACAAAATGACTGGTGGTGTTCAGGTTTCAAGACCGGGCATGGGAAGATCAAAAATATGATCTCTGATCATATTTTTGACATGCTGCGGGACTCTATGACACAAAAACTGAGTTTCGAAAGAAACTTTGAAGTGCTATTCCCAAACAGGGATGAGTGTGCGAACGGGTGGCCACTTACGCTACCCGAAAATGAATGGGTCAGATTCACAGACGGGTCGAAGACAGGTGAAGGGACCGGAGCCGGGGTATATGACCTGAGGACGGTTACCGGCACCTGGATTCACCTGGGAAGTCTATCCAGCATCTTCCGGGTGGAAACTTCAGCAGCTCTTTTGGGAGCTCGAGAAATTCTGCCAGAAGGACTGAATGGTGAAGAAGTGATCGTGCGCACCGATAGTGAATCAGCAATAAAAGCGCTGTTATCGCCCATTGTGACTTCTAAATTGGTAGAAGAATGTAAAGGTTACTTGAACCAGATAGGGCTGAGTAATCGAGTCAAACTAGTTTGGGTGCCTGAGCACTCCGGAGTGAACGGTAATGAGAAGGCTGACGAGCCGGCGAAAACCGGCTCAACGGCAATCTCATCCGGACCCGAACCTCACATCCCCATCCTGAATTCGCTTTGTGCGAAAGCGGTGAAGGAATAAGCGGTGAGAGCGAAGCATAGAAAAAGCTGGACAGCGTACGAAGGAGGAATGCATACCAAGCATTTCTTCCCCACTCCGAACGAGAAATGGACTGAAGAGCTCTGACGATGGGCCGGGATCGTATAAGAAGGATGGTCAGTGCGACGACCGGACATTGCGGACTCAACAAGCACCTGACGAATATGAGAATCTCAGGTGACCCAAACTGTTCCTGTGGCTTGAAAGAGGAAACGGGCTTTCACGTTATATGTGAATGCCCTAAATTCCGTCAGCTAAGACACAGGAGACTAGGCGACTACGTCGTACACCCTTCGAAAGTGGCCGAGCTAGGGCCTATCATATTAGACAAGTTACTGGTCGGCACGCCAAGGTTTTCATTTTTAAATGATGAGCGGGAAAAAGTAACAAAGGGTCACAAGATCTGTGTTCCAGACCACGAAAGTGATCGTCCCAAACTGATAAAAATCTAAAAAAATCATAATCGCAGTAACGAATACTATACGTCATATTAATAATTTATTTTAACTCAGCACGAGGCTGCGTACTTGGGATTTTCTATTGTAAATATAGAGGGCAGCAGCAGTCTGTTGCCGAGTTGAAATTTATGTAACGTATAGTATTCGTAACTGCCGTTGCAATGATATTAACAGATTTTCGGCACCAGGCTGCCTCCTATGAGGCTATTAATACATCTCAAGTAGGCAGCCTGGTGCCGAGTTGGAGCCGAGTACATGGTAATATACCCGTTCAGCCATCCAACATTGTCATTTTAACTTTTTCGGCACCAGGCCGGTATGACCTGGCGTAAAAAAGAATTTGAAAATTGGAAAAGATTTGCTCAAGTTATGTACAAAAGACCTAAACCCACTTTAACGGTCACACTGCCCAAATTCAATTTCATTGAAGATTGCTTGACTACCTTTCAGGGGAAAAAAAGATTTTGAAAATCGTTCAAACAGACATACTGGCAGACGGCCGGACGATTTTTTTGCAGATGTCATATTTAAACCCAACAACGAAAAAGTAACAAACTTCTGGGTCGAAATTCGACTAGTTACAAACATCGGGGTAAACGCAATAGACCCCTTTTCGAAGCACTACACTACTCTAATAATGATCTAGCCCCCGAACCCTCTGTGGGTTCTTAAGGCAAGTTTATTACTACTAATCTTCATGGCTTCGCCCTAACCTCGCCCCTCTCCCTCTATGGGAGTGCCACATATTCAAGGCAGATTATTTTTATGTAAGAGAAGTTTCCGTTTCAAGACATGAAGACTTCTCCTTTTGCTTCACGGACAGGCACTGCACACTCGATTACATAAAATCTATTACCGCTCGCGATGTGATACGAAATCTCATAAAAGAACTCAATTTCAAGATGTTGGTATCGAAAATATCTCTTTTCTGATGAGTTTGAAATTCAAAATATTAAACGAAGACACAAATTTGAGAAACACAGCTCGCAGTTTAGTATGCGAAACGAAATTCTCCGCTTGTGAGGGGAAAGCTTCCGTTCAAAATCAAGGCTAAGGAAATTGTATCGCGTTCTGCATCCGAAGCTGAATAATGACAGAAGTTTCTTTGGAGCATAAAATGTTCCAAAAAATTATTGTGTCGAAAAGTCTGTCTTACTTAGCCAACATCGATTCTCAGTGGGTTAATGACAATGGAAATTCTTTCTCATTAGAAACGTTTTTTTTATTTTCTTTCTTTCCTTAATCATATTGTTGTTCTGGGTTATCAATAATAATTTTGAGATTCCTGTCAGGCCAATTATATTCCCTGGGCAAAGTCATAGCCCCGATACCACCGACCAAATCTTTAAATGACTCCAACATAACGTCAATAAAATCATCGGCGATCAAAACTTGCATCCAATAGCCCAGTACACCGTACGGTGTCTTTTTAGACACAACAGCACCGGTCACTGATTCGGAGACCATTGTCAGTGCCATGTTTTGGTTTTTGAATGTAAAGTGTCTTCCGTGCCGAATTCGGTCCCGTATTGCAAGAATGAGAAATTTCGCAGCATATGGTGCCAATGTCAACTGAAGACCGTCTAAGTGGACGACTTGTAGAGAATTCGATTGATAACTGGGTGGAAAACTCATGTTTAGCGAATTGCTGGTGGACAAAGGTGTAGAACAAAATTTTGCATCGTCAATCGTCTCCGACTTAATGGCACGATCCGGTTGAACATTGTCGTTTAGCGTACATTTAACGGCTAACATCTCGGAATCAAATTCCGTTTTAATTTTCGTCTGAAACAAATAGTTTTATGTCATCGTTGCATCTCGAAAGAAAGGAAGCCACAGAATACCTTGGGAATTTCTTTGAATGTAAAGTCAGCATTTACACCAGCTAAGTCGGATCCTTCATTTTCCAAATCCTTTTCCAACTGCTGTAACGTGTCTGGGAACAATGCGAAAACACTTTGCGACCGATTCATATTCGTGATCAGCCATTCACCACCCGTTGTCGGATCTTTTTTTAACAAATTGAGGACACCCTTTCCGTTCCAGCGGGACGCTTGATCCAATTCCTCCTCGGTGACACCAACGATTTGACAGAAGTCGACCCATCCAAACGGGGTCTTGGTGCGCATCAATTGTGGATCATTAGCTATCAACATGTGTTGTATGTTGGACGTGGAACTGTCTAAGCTTTTGCGCCACGGAACGTTGTCACCAATGACAAAACGATTTCCGGTTTGAAAAACATATCTAGCTGAAAATGAAATGGTTTTAAGTATCCGCTAGCTATGAGTTCGATTGGTAATTGCGGAACGAAACGCATTCACCGGCAATAAGGAAAACCAATCTGCTAGTCTCTGTATTTTTGTTTCTTACCACGATAGCCCCATCACTCTAGGGCGTTGAGGGTTTGCTGTTCTTGTCCACGGCCAATAAGCGCTCATAATTCAGCGAGTACATTTCATTCCGCGAAAAACCCAAATGCTTACCAAGTGCTTGAAGTAAATTAGCTGGCCAGGTCGGTGGTTTCTCGTTTTCACTGCTCGGCGTTTGTTTAATCAAACGGAATGTTAATTCGAATCCCATTCCAGATAGATGTTCCATAGTTTCGTCAGAATTGTCCACCTGATGAACACGTCCATCACCATGCAAATCACTCAGTCCGAATGTAATATAATGCCAATGTGGTGGGATATTAAGTTCGGCTTTGCCAGGATTGAAATACATGCTGATGTAATCCAATGGATCCTGTCCACCGAGCCTGAATCATGAATAACGAAAATCAAATCTCTAGCTACGTTTAAAGCATGTTAACCGACTAGACGTACCAATACTTCAACAATGCAGTTACTTGAAGTGGATTTTTTTGATCCGGGTACAAGTTCTGACATTGCTCGATTAGTTTCTTCAATCCAGGAGGTGCTACCGTCTTCGCTGGTGTAACCAATTTGTGTTCCATGTTTTTGATTTAACGAAAATCAGTCACTTTTTTAGCAAGTAATTAACGAAAATGTAAAAAATGCATAAAGAACCTAATAAAAGCAGACAAAACCAACATAAACAAAACAAAAATGGTGTTGCACTTGCACTGATCTGTTGAATGCTTACTGAGCCATATTCTCTACCATAGCCCGTAATTGAGTGAAGGGATTGCACATCAACGTTTTTTTCTTTCAAAATTACAATAATTTTGATTCTGCGATTTACGACCTCACGACAGAAAGATTTGACGTCATGGACATTAAAGTACATAGGAGACTTATGTAACAGAATAAAATACAATTGATCGGGCGCTATTATTTGGTTCGTTATATTAATAATTTCGATAATAAAATAGAGACTTTGAAATTTATAACATATGACGTGGATAACTCACTTCAAGACGGAAGCGAGTGAGTTAGTAACATAAACACAACGACTCAGAATCTGAAAATCGTTGTGTTTATGTTACTAACTCACTCGCTTCCGTCTTGAAGTGAGTTATCCAGGTGATAAATGATTCTAACGGATATCGCTCAATCTTAAGTCTCAAAAACCCCAAGAAAACGATTGTGAATATTGTCCCCTCAAAAGAACAAGACAGAACTTTTGAGTTTAATTCTGTGTTATAACGTATGCATTTTGATTGATTGATTGTACTGATCCATATCAGTTTTCAAACTGATCAATACTGATCCGGATCAGTTTTAAAACTAATCAGTACTGATCCGGATCTGTTTTCAAACTGATCAGTACTGATCTGGATGAGTTACAATACTGATCTGGGCTATAAACTTGTAACTTGTACCGTAAACTTGTAACTTGTACCGTAAACTTGTAACTTGCCGACCCACCACAAAGAGCAAAATTTTTTTACACCCCTCCCCCAACTCCTTCCTGAAACAAATTCAAACAGAATATAGACGAAATGTGGTTCGTATAACAAATTGTATGTAGTTACATACTTTGAAAACAGGAGTTGAACTTTCGACGGTAACTTTCGTAGAGGTTGGAAACAAAAAAAACGGGTTGGTGGAACGCCGATATCAAAAAGGCTGTGTTGGAGAGAAGAAAGCTGAATTTGATCTGGTTACAGAATAAATCGGATGAGAAGAAAGAGGTTTACGGAGCGTGTACGCAGGCCGTTGAAGCTCTAGTTAGGGAGCCAAGGACCGGGCGTGGAGGAATTAGGA
>WJQU01002774.1:0-25000 GCA_029228625.1 Pseudolycoriella hygida
TCCCAGTAATTTCAGATGCGTCTGATGAACTTATGTATCTCCACACATTAATCGTTGCCGCAATTTTTCGGTAAATTGTCAGTCCCTGCGGATTTCAAAATTTCAGCTTCAACTTATCGCTTTGCAGGATCTTCTACGTATGGTTTCGCGGTATGAAACGACGATTCGTCGTTTTCGTCGCTTCGGTTGAGCGTTCGGTACAGATCAAGCAGTTCCTGGAAGTAATCAGCCCATCTTGAAACGCACATATCCTCATCTGTTAACACTATTTCATTCTCGTCTTCAAGACACAAAAGTTGTTTACTGTAGTAGTCCTTTACGAATACGTTCCGCTTCTACTTCCTATTACCAAACCTTTATATTTTGTTCACAACGTCCACATCCGGCTTCCGCTTTTTCTTTCGGAACAGGTTTCTACCGAAATCTTCGAATGGTACTCTGCCTAGCCTGCTTGAATGTATATGTTTAGAGTTTTCATCTGATCCGCGCTTTTGGCATCCAACGACGCGTACGCCAGTCAAACTTTCTATTCCCTTTAATCCCTATTCTCTTTCACACTATCTCTGCTAAGCGCTACCTATTTTGATTACACGTATCGTCTACAATTTGTTGTTCCGTCAATAATTATAGTTCACGTATTGACGTTTAATGTCTCCGTTTTGAAGTTCCATGTCCAACCTCTTACATGCCGGCTGTGTTGAATCCATATGTGATACCTAAGTACACTCATTCCGTTGTCGTTTTTGATTTCATGAAAGCTGTTTACCAATTGTGTCTTGGTATTAAAGCCTTCAAGCACAATTAATATTACGTTTCTCTCCATCGCATGTGTTTACACCAGTTTCTCGGAAAAAGCTCCTTCGATTCCTTGTCGTTATCCGCGTAAATGTAGATAAATGTGTCAGTGCATTCGTTCACTGCGTTCCTAGCTATGTCGGAAACCATGCAACCATTTCCTTAGACTGTCGAGTTGTTCTTGCAATTTTTTTTTTAGATTTATCAGTTTGGGTCGGACCTAGGTAAGTCTATGAAACACAGATCTAGTGATCCTTTGTTTCGTTACCCGATCGTCATAAAAATCTCGGAAACCTCCCAGTTCCAGTTAGGAACCTATCCAGAGCGGCAGGTCCCATGTTGGTCACTGTTACGGGCATTCACATATACTCTATAACTTTCTAGAAGAAAGCGTCTAAGTAGTGTCATTCCGGAGCTAAAATTCGAAAACCGTAGAAGCATAAACGAAAATCCAAGATGGCGCCGCTATGACAGCTGGCAGCCATTTTCTAATGATACCAAAAAGTTCTCCTGATGAAACTCTATAACTTTCTAGAAGAAACCAACTCTCTAAGTGTTATCATTCCGGAGCTAAAAATCGAAAACCCAAAGAAGCATAATTTATACCTTACAAAAATCCAAGATGGCGTCACTTTGGCAGATTTCTGAAAATCCCAAAAAATTCTCCTGATCAAACTCTATAACTTTACCGAAGAAATCAACTATCTAAGTATTGTCATTCCGAAGCTAAAATTCGAAAATAAAAAAAAACCTAATTTATTGCTTGGGAAAATTCAAGATGGCGCCAGTATGACCGCTGGCAGCCATTTTCTTAAGATCCCAAAAAATTCTCCTGACCAAACTCTATAACTTTACCGAAGAAACCTACTCTCTAGCTATCGTCATTTCGGAGCTAAAATTCGAAAACTCCGAGCATTACCTAAATTGACCACTTTTCCACATGCCACGGCTTTTCCAGAATTTTCCCGGAAAAGCGGCATATGAAATTTTTCATTTGGGGCCGAGACTGACGTTCCTTGAAAATCTTAAGGAAATCGCTCGAGCGGTTCTCGAGAAAAAAAAGTAGATAGATACATAGATAGATCGTTGACACACCACACAGCAGATTTGACCATTTTTCCATAGGAATTGGTCATCTTTGATTGGCGATATCTCAGCCAATTTTCAACCGATTTTGATGAATGAGGGCTTGTTTCAAAGCTGCTGCGACGTAGTTTTTTTTAAATATAATTTGGAGGGGGAGGGGGGCGAAGGGAAAAAACTCAAAAGTTCGCCTATATAGGGCTCCTTGTAACAAAGGTTTTTGTATGGAGTTTTTTGGGTTTGTGGACGTTTTTTTTTTTGGGTGTGGGGACTGCGTCACGCTCTCCGCTACCGCTCCGAGCACGATAAGAATACCTAGACAGTTGGTTTCTTCAGGAAAGTTATATGAATCACTAATTGGAATTGGTGTCACGAAGTGTTCTGAAGGTGACACGAAGTGTTCTGAAGGTGACACGAAGTGTTCCGAAGGTAGACGAAGGTGACGCGAAGTCGACACGAAGTGTTCCAAGGTAGTCGAAGGTGACACAAAGTATTCCAAAGGTAGCCGAAGGTGACACGAAGTGTTCCGATGGTAGCGTAAAGTGTTGGAGAACAATTTTTTTCGGAAAGAAAATTTTTTTAGAGAAAATTTTTTTCGGAGAAAAATTTTTTTTGGAGAAATATTTTTCGGAGAAAATTTTTTAAAGGAAAAATTTGTTTGGAGAAACAGTTTTTACACGCAAAAATTTAAATTTACCTTAAACAATCTACGCAATAAGAAAAGTCAAATTTTTGCAGCGCAAAAACTGAAAATGCAGAGAAATTATTCTGTCGTTGGGTCCGGCATTTGTTACGCAATTTTTTTAACACAACGTAATTTTGTTTTAAAAACAGCGCTGTAATTTTTACAGGAAATTAAAACTTTGAACACAAGAATCCATTCAAACAAACTTCTGCGTATTATCAGCGATAGCGTCACCTCAAGCGATATAATTAATTTTGGAAGCGAACTCAGGGACTCCGTCACACTATACCTTTTAAGAGGTTTTTGTTGTTTTGCGATTTTTGCTGTTGAGGGAATTTCTGAGCGATGCCAACAGATCTCGCTGATGGGTACCTTGACATAAACATTCGAAAATTTCGAGAAGACTTTGCGGTTAACGCATGTACATTTGTTTCTTGTTCATCGTCGACGCAGTGCACATTTTCCTTTGTTTAAAGGTCAAACAAAATTGTTCATAAAAAAGAAATTTACATTAAAATTGCGGAAAAGTAGCTCTTTGACAAAATGGAGAAAATGAATGCCGCTAATAATCTCAATTTGGCGAAAATATACATGAACGAAAGTACATCAGACATTATATTCAAATTGAAAAATGAAAACGATGAGCTTGTAGAGTTTCCGGCACACAAAGCCATCTTGAACGCACAAAGTGAGGTGTTTGAGAAAATGTTTTACACAAGTGATATTAGGGAGCTAGGACCGTCAATTTCTATACCTGACTGTACGGCGGAAGCGTTTGGAGAATTCCTACAATTATTTTATATGTCGAACGTTCAATTGAGTACCAAATATCTGCCAGAAGTTTTGGGACTCGTCGACAAATATGACGCGAAAGAGTTTTGGACCATTATCGAGCAGTTTTTTATCACATCTGCGAATGCGAGTGTTGCATACCTCTATTACGAACTTTCTAAGCAGCATAATTTACCACGTGTGTTGGAAAAATTGATGACAGTCATTTGTGACGACCCACTAACAGCATTGTCTCACGGTGGATCAAGCAGTGCGGTTCTAGCAACTATTTTAAAATCGGAGCAAATGAAATGGCCCGAAATTTTTGTTTTCGAAAGTGCACTTGCTTGGGCAAAAAGATCAATTTCTTACAAAGAAATCACAGCTACAAACGAAGCCATTTGTGAAGAGTTAAGAGATTGCGTCAGATACATTCGTTTCCCAACCATGTCGGGTCGCGAATTTCTCCAATGCTTGGATAAATGTCCGGAGCTGCTTTCTTTCGGCGAATTTACTGATATATTACACTTCATCATATATAGACGGCCACTGCGTGTCGGATACAACGTAAAAAAACGATCCGAAAAATACACACTGAAGCTTTACGAAACAGAGTACAAAGTGAAATGCAATACGTTGAAAATTTCGCTGGAGAATAGAACAGACTTGTCTTTCGAATCTGTGGTCTCATTATGTTCTGAAAGTTCAAAAGAGTTGAGAATAAATATTGCCGATGCTAGCGATGAACATAAAAAAGTATATGAATTTAGTGGTGATTTGCACACATGTAGGGATACTAATTTCTCTGCCAATTTCGTGTTCACGCTCCGGCGGCCAATAGTGTTTGTAGCTCGTGGAAAATATGACCTTCACATTCGACGAAGCGAATCACAATTACTGAGAAGGACCTCCTTTAATCCTTTAGAGATTCCCAATGGATGTCCACTAAAATTCAGTGTTGTAGATGGAGTTCGTTTGATATCTCGTATTGACTTTCATTAGTTAAGTCCTTGTTCTAAAATTATTGATTTGACTTTTCAAAACTTAGTTCTCGTTTTGCGTAGTAAATGTACGCATACGTCGTCCCTTGTAATAGTAAATATGTTTGTAATCATTGGAGATCCTCATATTATTGAATAAAACTTCCGAAACACTCTAGTAAAAGTCTTTTCTTTTCTTGAAACATAAGCGGAATGGTTGGATGATGATCAAAGTCGGTCTAGAACATAGCAACGTAAGGTCGAAGAAGAGATACAAAAGGAAGTGTTATCATGAAACTAAGGGCTGAAGTCACATGTATTGGAGAAAGAGATTTATCGAACTCTAGAGGGACCACAGACTGAAACATATGCAAGGGACCCGTACGTATCAGAATAGATGAGGCTAACAGAATTGATGTTACGAAAAGACTCGAACGTATTTAAGTAAATGTAGCCTTAACTCTCACGTCCACATTAAATTATATTGGAAATTGCCGATGGGGCAATATTGAATTGAATTGAAAAATCCGTCCGAAGAAACGGTGTAAAAAAACCCTCCGGAAAGCACAAATTTTACCCACGATATAGGACCCTCAGGAGAGGCCTCGGACAAATGTTTCCCCCATTTTTCTCCACAATTTTTTTGTCTAGGCCCGACCTAGGGCCATAAGAAAATGCCTCGGACACATACCTCCATAGAAAAAAATGTTTCCCTCAATTTACTTTGCAACATAGCAAAAAAAATGTTTTGGTTAGGGCCGACCTTAGGACCGTCGTAAGGCCCACTTGAGCCCTGAGCAAAGGAACCGGGCCCAAATTTGTTTACGAATATAATTCGGTACTCGATTACCTCTCAAATAGAAAATGAATCGGTTAGGATTTTCACGATTTATGTAAACAAACACGTTGCGCCCTAAAACCCAGTTTTGGGGACCTGGCTGAGTCCAAAGGGCTCCTTTAATCAAAAAATTTTATTCCATAAAATGTGAGACATGCCTAGACCTTTCGATTAAAATTTTTTTTTGAAAATCGGAAGAGAGTTGCTCGAGTTGTGTACAAAAATACGTAGGACCCTAGCAGAGACTCATTTTTAGTGCCCTCGCTAAGTCCAAGGACTCAAAAATAAAAACGTTTCTTCCATAAATTGTTGGCCATAGATCCTTCAAACAAAAAAAAATTATGAAAATCGGGAGAGATTTACTTGAGTTATGTACAAAATACCAAAAACCACTTAAACGGCCCTAGCTCGGCAGCCCTTGGGCCGACAGTGTACATAAAAGATTTTTTGATTGCCTTTCAGGGAAAATTTTTTTGAAAATCGGTTGAATTTGAGGTTATGGAATTGAATCTGGACACTGTCGGCTCAAGGGCCGCCGAGCTAGGGCCGTTTAAGTGGTTTTTGGTTTTTTGTACATAACTCAAGCAAATCATTTCCGATTTTCATAATTTTTTTTTGTTTGAAAGATCTGGACATGGCCGACAATTTACGGAAGAAACTTCTTTGAATTTGTGTCCCTGCACTTAGCTCGGGCACTAAAACCGAGTCTATGCTAGGGCCAGACGTGCTTTTTGTACATAAGTAAATCATTTCCGATTTTCATAATTTTTTTTTGTTTGAAAGATCTGTGCATGGCCGCCAAACTTTTTTGAGATTGGGCCCTTGGATATAGCCAGGGCACCAAAAACTAGTCTCTGCTAGCGCTTTACATATTTTTTGTACATAACTCGAGTAACTCTCTTCTTATTTTCAAATTTTGTTTGATCGAAAGATCGAGGACTGTTTCCCGTTTTATGGCAGAAAATGTTTTGATCAGAAACGCTTGCACTCAGTCAGGACCCTAAAACTGAGTTTTTACTAGGGCCCAACATGTTTGCTTACATAAATTGGATAAATCTGAATTGATTTTGTAGATTCTTTTTCTATTTGAGGGGTAATCGAGTACCGAATTATATTCAAAAACAAATTTGGACCCGGTGCCTGTGCTTAGGGCTGAAGTGGACCTCACGTCTGTCCTAAGGTCGGCCCTAACCAAAAAATTTTTTTTGCTATGTTGCAGAGAAAATTGAGGGAAAGATTTTTGTCTATGGAAGTATATGTCCGAGGCATTTCCTTGTGGCCCTAGCTCGGTCCTAAGGTCTGCCCTAGACAAAAAATGGTTTTTCACTATGTTATAGAGAAAATGTAGGGAAATATTTTTGTCTATGTAAGTATTTGTCCGAGGCCTCTCCTGAAGACCCTAAGTCGGCCCTAGACAAAAAATGGTTTTTTCATATGTTGTAGAAAAAATTACAAATGCCATTTACAATTCCACGTTTGATCTTCTTCCTTCTTGGAATCCCTATGTGGCGCAACTATATTGGCTTGCAAAGATATGATGAAGTCCTGAAAGAATCTTTAGAATACATAATGAATGTTCAATTAACACCTAGAGCGTGGGCAGAATCACGTGGGAAATTCACTTGAAAATCCGGCTGATAAGGCCTGGTGCCTGGTTGCAGACCCTACCATCGTCACAACTTGGTACTCATCTAACAAACGAAGAGTTTCGAATTGCGTTGGCTTTATAATTAGGATCACCGATCCTTCAACGCCATAATGCGTGTGTGGAGATGAATACGCACATCATGGTTTGTCCTGTTCAAAAGCTGCTGGAAGAAATTCGAGACACGCATCAGTCAATAATATCATTCAACGGGCACTAAAATCTGCAGAGATTCCATCAATCCTTGAACCACCAGGTTGCTCACGAACAGGCCGGAAGCAGCCAGATGGAATGAGCTTAATTCCTTGGGCAAGAGGCAGATCAGTGCTCTGGGACTATACATGTCGTGATACATTCGCCCAATCATGTTTGCATCAAACATCAAGACAAGCTGGTCATGTAGCAAAACAAGCGGAAACAAAGAAAATTGGCCACTATAGTGACCTAGCCGATCACTTCATTTTCATACCTGTCGCCACCGAAACGTCTGGGGTATTTGGAAGCATTGGTTTGAAATTCATCAAAAAAATCGGGAGTAAAATTGCGGAGGCAACAGGCGAAGAACGTTCAACGTCATACTTGATCCGGCGCATAAGCATAGCTATCCAAAAGGGAAACGTTGCGTCGATCATGGGAACGATACCACCATCCGAAAACTTTGATAGCACTGAATGAAACGAAAAATTTATTTCTCTGCAACACGTAAGCAATGGGTTTGATGAAGACGGAGCACAGGAAAAGTTGGACAGCATATGAAGCAGGAACGCATATCAAGCAAAGAGAGGACAAGAGTGGACACCAAGCAAGAAAGGGACTAGGGAGCTCCTGACGAGGGCTGGGATCAATAAAGAAGGGAAGTGGTAGTGTGAACAAAGGGTCACAAGATCTGTGTTTTAGATCACAAAAGTAATAAAATCTGAGGGTCTGTTATTGACGCACGCAACTATAAGAAATCTTCAGTAGCTTAGTGGCAACCACTCTACAGAAATTGAATGCTTTAGGAATTTTTTTTATTATCAGTTTATTATTCCATAATGCTTCCAGGTAGCTCAATCGGACTCATAGCCTATGGTTCCCGGGTTCGATTCCCGGTACAAACTTTGTCCATACGGGTTTTCCTAGTCATGACGATGATTAGTCAATGCTCACTGAGCTCTATTGGCCGGAAGGTCTCACAAAGATTCGATAAATTGATACACAAATTTCTCATTGCGAAACGCTCATACCGACAGAAGTAAAAAAAAACAATATTCACAACACAGTAACTTCATCTACCAAAAATGATAGGAATTGAGCTACACAAGCTTTCAAGTCTAAATGACTCCTAATGGTGGTTCGGATTCCACCTTAATCAGTGTAGGTCCATTAAGTAGTTAGTACAATGGGCCCAAACGGAGGCCCCCGTACGCGTCATAAGAAAAATTAGAACAACTACCTTTAATAAAAAAAAATCCATAAAAACAAATACAAAGTTGCGCATAAATGAGATCAATTTTAATTTAAATTATCGTTTCTATTGCATGTTTCTATAGTTATAAAATATCACAATAAAAATATCAATATTATCGTCAAAGATAAACAAATAAATAAGGGTCACAGACAGTAGAATATAGGTTAAAATTATGTTTAAAAATACGGTTACAGCAATGATTATCATAACACAGTCAATTTATGAAGACAAACGTCATTGCTCTCTGTCATGCACAAGAGCACACGACCGATGAAAACGATGCTTTTCCTCTTCAGAAGATAGGTCTGCTCTTTCAGCCAGGACACTTGGTGCCGAAAATTTGAAAATGCCATTCATGAAGTAGTAATTCGACACCTGGCTGCGTACTTTGCTCCCTTACCTGTGAATATAGAAGGCAGCCTGGGTGATAAGCATCTGTTTTCACCAAGGTGTAAACATTAGTGATATCTATACGTCATTTATAAGTTTCATCTCGGCACTAGGGTGTCCTGATTGATGAAGGAAAAGACGTTTAAAAAATCCACGGTGTGGCATCGATAGTACATGATTGGGTGACAAATTTTTTAAACGTCTTTTCCTTCATCAATCGGGACACCCTACTCGGCACTAGTCTGCGTCCTCGAGTTAAGACTTTTTAATGCAGAGGGCAGCAGCAGGCTAGTGCCGCATTGAAACGTATTTGACGTATTGGCGATTTGCGACGAAGGGTGCGACTCGTGTCGGAAAAAATCGAACATACTTATGTCCGACTTTACACGTAGAAAGTGGCGACATGAATGAGTAATGAGCGCTATTTCAACATACTTATGTCCGATTTTCTACATAGAAAGTAGTGTCATCTGCTTAGTGTGAAAATCGCGAATACAACTCACTATTGCCTCCAATTTGGCGAAAACAGATTTTCAGCACCAGGCTGTACCAGGCAAGTACGCAGCGTCGTCAGCGCACAGTAGTATTTTGCCGAGAAAGTCTAGTTGAAGGATGTCATTAATGTACAAGATAAAGAGTAGTGGACTTATAATTGACCCCTGAGCTACGCCGAAAATGGATGCGTCTGAAGGTCCTGGTTGTATCTCTAATAGTCGTAGCAGTTTGACGGATAGCTTAGAATGAGTTTGTTTTGAGCCTGTTTTGAGAGTCCAATCCGTCTGATTTTACGCTCTGGTCGTTTCGGATCAACGGTATTTAATTATTCTGACCTGGTTGCACGTCTGTATTGAACTTGAACATTTCACCAAATGATTGTTAATTCAAAATCTGTCGTCAGATATTATGGTCGATCTGATGAGAAAATTCATCTTGAATTTCCTATCAATGACTTCACAGTTTCCGCGTGATTATGATAGTCATAATTCAATAGGTGCGATAATTTTTTAATCGCTTTGCACTCCAGTTCTTGTGAAAAAAATAAAGGAAAAAGAACCTCAAGCAAAAAATGTTTTTGAAAAAGATAATACTTTGCAAGATTAACTTGAACAATTCTTCCATTTATCAACGACAATTTTGCTGAGCAGTTGTACATTATGAAACAGATTGTCGACCCAGCAACGTCGTGCACTCAAGTTTATTAAATCATTTACGATCTATCCCGACCGTGATTCATAATGAATATCGTGGATTTTTTCTTGGGATCTATTCCCTTATTGCTAAAATTTTATGCAGAGATGTATCGGGAAACGGACTATAAGAACACGATGCTCGAACTGGCCACTGAACACAATGTTCCAAAGATTAAAAGCTACGACTTCATTATTGGTAAGTATACAATCTAATTTGTGTGTTTAAAGCGTTCTTCTAACTTTTATTTTCTGTCACTAGTTGGCGGAGGATCAGCTGGTTGTGTCTTGGCAGGAAGACTTTCAGAGCATTTCAATGTGTTGCTGTTAGAGGCCGGCGGATCCCCTCCTCCGGCTACCTATGTTCCATATTTTACAGCTGACGTGGGTCTAGATCCGTCGATAAACTATTTTTACAAATCCGTTCCGCAGCAACATGCAGCATTGTGTTGTAATGGGGTAATACATTGATCTAAAAAATCACTACGAATTAAAAAGCGGATTATGAGCAACATTTTGAGAATCGCCTTGTGTTAGAACGAATAGTTCCATCAAACGAAACAGGCTGACTATTTCCAAAGTAGACTGAGGGGTGATGATTCCACTCGTCAGAATCTTTCAGCTCTGTTTAACACATGATACACTCGTGCACTGTGCTCGTTCTACCCACTCAAAAGTGCGTACTTTTTCGGTGTGCACCGGGTGGATAAAGGCATTTTCTTATAAGTCGAACACAAACTTTTGGAAATGGAATTTGATGATCTCATACTTTCCATTGACGTATAGATAATCACTTAAAGATATCACCTTGACATTTATGCAATTCAGTTCGATAACGCAAGAAAAAAAAAACAATTTTTAAGATTACAACAACTCATACCGGTCGCATGCTTGGTGGCTCTGGATCTCATAATGACATGGTGCACTCGAGAGGCAGTCCAAGAGACTATGACAATTGGGCAACACTTTTAAATGACACCAGTTTCAATTACGAGAACGTTGTGACGTACTTTAAAAGAATGGAAAAATTTGTTGGTCAAAAGTTTGGAGCTGATAACAATGGTAAAACTTTGAAAACGACTTCAATATGCACTGAGGGAGTTGCGGGCAACGTACACTATGTGAAAAATGATTGGTAGTTATCAGTTAGTGTAATCAATTTTTGAATTCTGCATACATTTAACTTGCACTGGCTCAATCAATTAAATCTGACCAATTGATTATTTTCCTTAAAATAGTAAGATCAGTAGCATTATTTGTTTAGAAAGTTGTCGAATTTTGTGTTTTTCGATGTATTTTTCAGGAGATTTTGCTCACATTTTTCCGTAGATGATTAGGACTACTTTATCTACCCGCTGGAAATTCTGGAAATTTTATTTTTGATCTGAATTCAATCTGATGTGATTTGATTTGAATTTAATAGATCTCAATTTGATCTGAAATCTGAGAGGTATCTGAATGGTATCTCGATAGAACTAAAGCAATTTTTTGTGCACGGAATTATAATGAAGGTATTAAGACTACATTGATTGATTGATTTATTTCTCAGGTATAGAAGCTACAATTGATACAATTGATCACAATTATTAGCACTGAGGCCATCTTTGTTGGGCCCATTGTGCTGCTCCCGATTTGTGTGTGTGTGTGGTGTAGTGTGATGGGGTGAGTTTTATGGTTCCTGGCTATTGTTCGTGTATGATGATTGTAGTGGTTATGTGGCGCTGACCTCCAACCAATTGTTCCCTGTGATAAAAGAGAGGACTTTTGGGAGTGGTACTTTACGGAATTCTTCTATTGTTAGGTAGAAGTCCCCCATACATTGCGCCCTGAGTCCCGCTAAACCGCGACAGTGCCATAGGTAACGCATTGCTGTTTCCGGCACGTCTCCGCACCTCCTGCAAGACTACATTACGACGCATTAAGACTCAAGACCCACAAGTGAGTACCCCAGGGTGTAAGATGAAGTGGGAAGTGTGTGGGATGATGTTGGAAGTGTGTGGGATGAAGTGGGAAGTGGGTGGGATGAAGTAGTAAGTGCGTAGGAAGTGGGTGGGATGAAGTGGGAAGTGCGTGGGATGAAGTTCGAAGTGTGTAAGATGAAGTGGGAAGTGGGTGGGATGAAGTGGGAAGTGGGTGGGATGAAGTGGGAAGTGTGTGGGATGACGTTCGAAGTGTGTGGGATGATGTGGGAAGTGTGTGGGATGAAGTGGGAAGTGTGTGGGATGAAGTGGGAACTGTGAGGTATGAGGTAAGAAGTGTGTAAGATGAAGTGGGAAGTGTGGGATGAAGTGGAAAGTGTGTCGGATGAAATGAAAACACATCCCACGCACTTCTCACTTTCGAAACTTAAGTATTTGATGGCACCAAACTCAATCTGAAAAAAATTTGATGATCTGAATCTGTAAAGTAAAGATATGAAATGTTCAGATCTGATCAGATAATTACATACAGTAAACTGAACTGACCTAAAAATTTAGATCGTCTTTCTTCCAGATTCGGATCAGATAAAAATCATCTGTTCCGATCCCTATGGCGAACAAACCATCTCCTTGGCGGGCGATAGGAGGGCATGGAGGACGATAGTTCACCAATCTGGGGTTGCGACAGAAAGACCTCACACCGGAAGGTACTAACGGTCTATAAAGTTTGATGATGATGATGATGATGACGATCCCTATTTGTTATGGTCCACTAAATAAAATTAACTTAGAATTGTGAACTTGGGATGACAAAAGTGAGAGCCGGATAGCCGTATTCATGAAAATTATAGATTTTTTACGTTTTCTCACCGTTTTTCGGCTGCTACTAGCTGAGATGAGGCACATTTGTCACATCTCTTCGTTAAAAATACTTCATATGACTTAAAAAACAAAATTGCGAACGGAATGTGAAAATGTGTTTCATATTTGTTTCACAGATGTGATTCAAATGTGAAAGAAATGAGAAAACGTGTAAGAAAAAACGGCACATTTGACGTTACTGCTTTACCATTGACTAGTTTAGGTGCACATCTGAAAAATGTATACCTAAATGTGCCAAGATGTGACTGAACGCACACTTTCAAGTGGTTTTCACAGATGTGCCCAAGAAACGCAAATTTGCCCACTTTCATCATTGACTTTTTCTGATGAAAATGTGCACATCTCGGCACATTTAGGTATACATTCGTGCACTCAAACTGGTCAATGGTAAAGCAGTAACGTCAAATGTACCGTTCTGTGTTTCACGTTTTCACATTTGAATCACATCTGTAAAGCACATTTTTTCACATATCGTTCGCAATTTTGATTTTTAGCTAAAAGATGAGGCAAATGTGCCTTATCTCAGCCATTAAAAGCCAAAAATCGATCATTTTCATGAATACGGCCATCTACCTCTCAATTTATTATCACAAGATCAATTCCAAAGTTAATTTTATTTAGTGGACCATAACAAACAATTTTGAACAACGGGTAACGGGACCTAATCATTTACAGAAAAATGTGAGCAAAATCTCCTGAAAAATAGATAGAAAAACACAAAATTCGACAACTTTCTAAACAAATAATGCTACCGTTCTAACTATTTTAAGGAAAAAAATTGATAAAAAATCAGATTTAATTGATTGAGCCAGTGCAAGTTAGATGTACGCAGAATTCAAAAATTGATTACGTTAACTGATAACTACCAATCATTTTTCACATAGTGTACGTTTCCCGCTACCCCCTGAGAAAAATATCCACAAGCGACTCAAGAAACGCCGCCGACGTATTTTATCCGCCGTGCATGTATTATGAACGCCGTGTACGTACTATACGTTAGTTTCGTATAGCATACATTATACACTATTTAAATAGGGTGACATACGTTCACCACGTGTAAAATACGCCGGCGGCGTATGTTATCAACACAATTCTTGCTTGTACATATTTTCCTCAGTGTGTGGAATGATAAAGAATTTTCTGTATGCTAGAATATTATGGCAACGATGGTCCCATCGAAATCCATACGAGTGTCCTTCCTGTTCTTGACCTTTGGATGGAAGCGGCATCCGAACTCGGATATGAATTTGATGATCCCAATGGCTTCCAACGGGAATGTATAGTTTATTGTCTTATTTGTTTCGATTGCGAACTAATTGTAGCCTTTGTCATTCAGCGTTTACTCCCATGAATGTGGCATCCAAAAATGGTCAACGATCCAGTTCGTATACTGAATACGTTAAGCCGTACGAACAGTCGAGAGACACTTTGACGGTGATTCGTTATGCGAATGTCTCGGAGGTTCTTTTATTTGATGAAATGTCTCAATACACGAATCAGTGAAAATGGTTTGATTCCAGGTCCTTTTAGATGAGAATAGAAAAGCTTATGGGGTCGCTTATTCACGTCATGGAATACCACAAATCGCCTATGCCGAAAAGGAAGTCATTTTAAGTGCCGGAGTGTTCTCATCCCCATTGCTGTTAATGAAATCAGGAATCGGTCCAGTGAACGTCTTAAACGCTGCAGAAGTGAGAATTTCAATCTGATTGCCATAACCGAATTCATCAAAACTGTTAATTCCTCACAGATTCCAGTCAAAGTTCCCTTCGAATCGGTGGGACAAAATCTCGGAGAGCATCCGTCATTTATCATGAATGGCTTTACGGTAAACGACACATCTATATTTCCTAAAATGGACGCTGGCGATACAGAGAAAGTTGTAGCCGATTTTGAGAAAGGTGAAGGGGTTTTAAGTCTGGTATCGGAAGGTCCTCAAGCCTTCATTACGTCATCAGTGGCAGAGCCGGGATGGCCCGATTTGTGGCTTGAAATGCATCCTCTTGTCCGTGTAAATGGAGAAGCACAACGTATAAATTTCTATAATGTTGTTGGAAGACCAAAGAGCATTGGATACTTGTCTTTGGATACAGAAAAGTACAAAGAAGGAATCAGAGACGATGTTCAATTGGCGTTGGTTGATTACAATTTCTTATCACATCAAGATGATGTTGTTGCTATGTTGGAAGGTAACAAATGATTGAACGATTAGTCGACCGATTGTTAAAAAGCTCGATTTTTGCAGGAGTTAAATTTATTTTCAAGATTGTT
This sequence comes from Pseudolycoriella hygida, assembly GCA_029228625.1. NCBI lineage: Eukaryota > Metazoa > Arthropoda > Insecta > Diptera > Sciaridae > Pseudolycoriella > Pseudolycoriella hygida. Next base: position 14,897 of record WJQU01002774.1, read on the forward strand.
GAGACTCAAGCATTCCAAAGTATTGGCTTGGCTTACTCGGCTCCACCTGATCCAGCATGCAGTGAATTCACATTCCTATCAGACGAATACTGGATTTGCAAAATGAAACAAAACACTCACTCTTGGATTCATATGGTAGGCACATGTAGACTAGGACCTGACACCGATGACTCAAACGCATCCGTTGTTGACACAAAGTTCAGGTGACTACAAATACTGGCGTAATCTTTTTGTCTTCCATTAAAATGTTCTCTTTCGCTTCGACCAGAGTACGCGGTGTGTCAAATTTGAGAATCGTTGATGCTTCTGTCATTCCCGTCGTAACCAATGCAAATTTAAATGCTCCGGTTATGATGCTAGCAGAGAAAGCAGCTGAAGAAATCATTAATTTCTATATACCTTCCGAAACAACGGAACCGTTGACTGTTGCACCTACCGCACCTACTGCTCCAACTGCTTCTACTAATCCCATAGGCGGTTCCAGTGGATCTTTTTCGATTAATTCAACAAAGCTGACGGTACTCTTTGTTACTTTAATATTGTTATTTTCTTTCCAATAAATTTTGAATGAATTAAGTTTTACGTCAGGAAGTCACTGACTAACAACTCTAAGAATCGGAGGGATTAGATAATTCGAGTTCCTTAGACCATACAGCACAAAGAAAAAATTTTAATTTTTAAAGATTCATTAATATTTTACTAGTTTGAAGTTTAATTCAATGCGACAGACGTTGACCCTCTGACAGATTCCAGATTCTAAGCCCCCTAGCATGTAGGAGTACGACCTCCGGTTTCTGGCTCCATATGCATGTTAATTGTTCGAGAAAGTCTTCATCACTCTATGAGCAGTGGTGCGAACTTACCATTTCTCTAATGCGTCTCGTTTCCCATTATTTATTAAAACAATTAATTCGTACGGTAAAATCAGGCATTTATTTACATGCTTGCGTCAAACACTTCAATAGTTCCGCGGCTGTGTACCAAAACCTAAGCCCACACCTCTCATGCTGTGTGTCATTTGTCGAGCCACTTCGTACTGGAGTTCCATCGATGTCAACATTTCATTTTGTTTTTTGATCGAATCCGGTGCTTTTTGTGTTTCATTTGCAGCTACCTTTGGTGCATCCTTCATGCCCATCAATCTCAAAAATTTCGATGCCACTTTGCCATCCGAATCTTGTGAAAATTTCGCTTGCTCCCATCGATTGTTTGTGGTTTGCGTTTGTTCACATTCCGCTTTTTTATTACCCCAAAGAAGCTTTCGCTTTTGCATTTGTTCGGTGTAACGAGCACTAGCCAGTAGCGGACTAATTAAGTTCGTCCGAGGATTTGTCGAGTCCATGTGTTTTGCTACGACTGTTGTTGTTTCTGGGACTGGTAATTGCATTTGAGGCAATTCAATGGACATTAGACTTTTAGGCGGTTCCTTGATTGCATTTCGATCGTGTTGATGGGTTCGCAAAACAGCATTAGATGGTCGGTCACGCGATCTCGATCTAGATCTGGATTTAGTTTTTGATCTTGGGTTGGTGTGACGATCACGACCTCTATCATATCGATCTTTGTCACTTCGTCTGTGATCGTTTCGGTCGTTTCTTTCACTCCGTTCACTTCTATCATTTCGATCTCTTCTATTGTCGTAGCGGCTATCTCTGCTCTGTCGGCTGAATTGAAAATGTGAAAAAATGAGTGGAAGAAAGACCACAAAAATGAAGGATACTTACGAATACTTATCATCTCTCTCCGATCTGTTGCGTCCCCTATCTCGACTGTGGCGGTCACGGTCCCTGCCACGTTCCCGATCTTTCTCCCTACTTCTGTATCTTTCCTCTTTGTCTCTAATTTTATCAGATGTCCGGTCGCGACTAGAATCATCTCTGCTTCTGTCAACCTTGTAGCGATCTGACCCTTTAGACGAAGTGCTTGTCTTATGCTTTTCGTGCCTGTACGACGTCTAAACACACTCAAAAGTTAATAAAATGACACAAATCGGTGGTTCATTGTTCAAACCTGTGAAAGTGAATTCGATTCATTTTTCTTTGGTTTGGAGTCAATAATCTTTGCTGGCGATGGATGACTTTCCGATGAGCTGGAGCTCTGCGAATCAAGAGAATGGAACACAAATAGAAAGTTTATTTAAGTGACTTATGGAATTGGACATTATCTGTGAGTTTTTAAACAAAAACATATGCAAGAGAGTAGATGTGGCAAAACGGAAATGTTTGAGAAAAAGACTCGAACTCGATCTAAATATTGCCGCAAGGAGAGGTCTCGGACCCACAATTCCATTACTCGATTTTCTCTACAACAATGCGCCTCATAATTAAATGAATATTGGCGAAAAACCACCAACTATCGTGTACGGTCCCGTAGCGTGCACGCAAAAAAGAGGGGGATTACTAAGTTAACGAAATGGCATTTTTTATGCAATCCAACAGTATTTTATTCTATGGAACAGTATTTTATACAATACGATGGAATGTATTTTCATCGCGTTAGCTATTTTTGTGGCATGGTAACATAATAATGCAACCGAATGGGAAAAGTGTTGACAAAACGTGGAGTGGTGAACGTCCGGATTCGAGACCTGGTGCTGATCAATACGAGGATTTTTTTCTCTCAAAGAAATTGCATTGCATAATGTCCCTAAGTTCACCCAAGCTTCATAAATTGGGTACGGATACCGATACAAAAATAATGTACACATTTATGTGAGGTCACTCACATGTGAGTTGGTGTATGTACCTTCAACGTGACTGCACGCCATCTGTTGCACAATGAGGAAAATTTGGACAGTGGACAGCACCTTATCAACCAAGAAGCACGTCAACGTTAGAGGTGAGCGAGCCGCCCGAAACACGACTAAAAACTAGACCCGAATCAATTTCTCGGGTCGGATTTTGATTTTTTTTTTTTTTTTGGTCGGGTAGGGCCGGGTTTTCGTTTTTTTTCGGGTCGGGTGAGGTTTGAAGACTTCAACTAACAAAACCCGACCCGAAAAAAAAGTCACTCAACTATTTCCTCAAAATTGAGCTTAAAAATCATTTCGAATCAAATGTTTTCGGGCTCGGGTCAGGGTTTCGGGCTCGGGTCAGGGTTTCGGGCTCGGTTCAGGTCGGTTTTGAATTTTTTATTTCGGATCAGGTTCGCTGCGGGTCGGGTTTGATTTACGATTTTGATTCGGGTTCGGCTCGGGTCGGGTTTGATTTCTAATTTTGGGTCGGGTTCGGTTCGGGTCTCATTTGGAAAATAGTTCGATCCGCACACCTCTAATCAACTCGCATGATTTCGACCTCTCCAGCGAAAAGAAACTATCAAAACCAATCTGTACATAGACGACGCTTTCAACCTGCGTTTGTGATGAACGAATGAAAAAATGTGAATAGATGACAACCTGAATGGTCTTCACGATGTTTGTAATGGACGCAATGCCATCGATTACCGAATCAGTTGGCTAGGCCATCCTCCCTGATGAACTATGTAGACAGTTGAACTGAGTGTTAGTTATATAAGGGCTATTCTACAGCATGTACAGTGGGAACGGGTTCAAGTGTCTAAACGTCAAAATTGTCGATGTTGGAAAAACTTTTTCACTGAAGCCGTTCCCACTGTACATGCTGTAGAATAGCCCATAAGATGGTGGCATAAATAGTATATGTTCAGTGAAAGTCGCTTATTTTCACGAATTCTGGTGTGGCAAATTCAACTAAGATCTAAGATCTAAGAGCAAGGTAGAAATTGAGCTCAAAAGAAGGTCGAAATATAATTTCCAGAGAAATGAAAATGGACAATCGCTTAACGTGTTTAAGGTTGAATAGGTGAATTCAAATTGGATTTGCTTGTGTTGGTTGTTACGAACACACAGATATCAAACAAGTTGCAGACCATAGTCCCCTAATAGCAGGCACAAGCATCAGACTTGAGTATGTCAGGGGACGCAGAAAATTTTTACACTTCGATTTTGATTATCCGTTTTTGTTTTACAATGTTTTAAGTGATTGGTTTATAAAAAGTCAATTTTATGTTGATTTGTCAAACTGACGTTTTAAACGTCAAAGTTAAAAAGCAAACGAGCAGTTTGAGAAAAGACGCAGCACATTTGTGTTGCAAATATTAACATACATCGATAACATACATGAATTGTATTGACTCTTATATGGTGTCGAAGAAGACCTCCATCAACGAAATTCATGTGCCAATTTTGATAGAGATGTGGAAATTCTCTCCTCAAATGGCGAACATATAAAATTGCGAATGTGTAATGTTTCATTACAATATTCAAGCTTACATTGACCAAAATTTAAGTCAAAACTTTGTTCTTTTGCGCAGATATTTAATTCGCGATGTTAAAAAACTGCGCAGGAGAACAAAGTTCTACAGTGACAGAAACTCCTAAGTTATCACATCGCATTTTAGTCCAATTTATCCCACAACCTTCACATGCATAAATATTAAAGTAAACTTAACGTACGAAAAACCGTTTGTTAAGCTCCACGTTAGTGCACTAAAAGAAAATTTCATATGGAGTTCACGTCTAAATATATGCATGAAAAGGCTGCTGTATTGTCATCCCATTTTGCTTTTGGAATTTCTTACTGTATGCAGAAGTGAACAGATGTGTACAGAAGTGAACAGCAATGTTCAGAAGTGCATAGAAGTTTACAGTTGATCTTTAATAAAACATTGATATAGGAAAGTAGCGATAGAGTGTAGTAAAATTCAAACCACTGATGGATGACACATCACCGATGACAAGTCACCGATGACAAATCACCGATGAAAAACCACCGATCGTAAATTACCGATGACAAATCATCGATAACAAATCACCGATGAATGATGCACAGACGAACAGGAAGGGCGAAAATATAAACCATTGAAATGGGTAGAGTGTACTCAAATTCCAATCACCAATGATTCCTCGTCGACTCATCTGTTATTCATTGGTGAATCATCGGCGATTCCTCGCTGAATCATCGGTGAGTCCCCGTTGAATCATCAATGGGTCCCCCATGAATCATCGATGAGTCCTCTATGAATCATCGGTGAGTCCTTGATGAATCATCGGTGAGTCCTAAATGAATCATCGATGAGTTCCCGGTGAATCATCGGTGAGTTTCTGGTGAATAATCGATGCGTCTCCAGTGAATCTTCGGTGAGTCCTCGGTGAATCATCGGTGAGTCCTCGGTGAATCATCTGTAAGTCCCCGGTGAATCATCTGTGAATTCAAGATGAATCGTCTGTGAGTCACCGGTGAATCATAGGTGATTCCACAGTGAATCATCGGTGAGTCCACAGTGAATCATCGATGAGTCCACAGTGAATCATCGGTGATTACACAGTGAATCATCGGTGAGTCCACAAGGAATCATCGGTTATTTCACAGTGAATCATCGGTGAGTCCACAGCGAATCATCGGTGAGTCCACAGTGAATCATCGGTGAGTCCACAGTGAATCATCGGTAAGTCCACAGTGAATCATCGGTGAGTCCACAGTGAATCATCGGTGAGTCCACAGTGAATCATCGGCGATTCCACAGTGAATCATCGGTGAGTCCACAAGGAATCATCGGTAAGTTCACAGTGAATCATCGGTGAGTCCACAGTGAATCATCGGTGATTCCACAGTGAATCATCGGTGAGTCCACAAGGAATCATCGGTGATTCCACAGTGAATCATCGGTGAGTCCACAGCGAATCATCGGTGAGTCCTTAGTGAATCATCGGTAAGTCCACAGTGAATCATCGGTGAGTTCCCGGTGAATCATTGGTGAGTCCCCAGTGAATAATCTGTGAGTCCACAGTGAATCATCGGTGCGTCCATAGTGAATCTTCGAAGAGTCCTCGCTGAATCATCGATGATTCCAGAGTGAATCATTGCTGAATCATCGGTGATTCCCCGGTGAATCATCGGTGAGTCCCCGGTGGATCATCGGTGAGTCTTCGATGGATCGTCGATGAGTCCCCGATGAATGTGCACAGACGGACGGACAGGAATGGTGAAAACATGAAGAAGCTATCTCTACTTAATAAGTTGACAAATGTTTTCTTTGTTTGCTGCCTAACGCTTTTATGTAATTAAGATCTCTGTCTAAGCCTTGGTCTAATCGTACCAGTATAGATGAAGAATTCTAACGAATCGATTGTGAATAAAAAGTCTACAATTGAGCTGAAATTTAACGTTATTGAATTTAAAAGAAAAAAAAAAATAGTTTGAATCGATTACTCACCGAATATAATGTTTGAACACCAACATTTACATTACCAAATATTACACACAGCATTGAATCTACTCATGTGCTTCAGAGATACTTTCATCTTTTTCGTCAATTTTGTGATTTTTTGTAGATTTGAGAATTGTATAATAACAATACAGTGCAATGCGTTAATTATTTGTTCTTTAATTTTACTTAATTAAAATAAAAAAATGAATAAAAAAGAATCAGATTTCTAATGAATTTGTTTCGTTTATCTTCTTTTTTTGATTGAAATATTTTTCTTCTTTTTCTTTTTTGCAACTAATTTAACTGTACGTAGTAAGGATGTGTTAGAAATGTCCTTTTAATTACCTCGCTCAAATCCATTTGTATCTGCTCGTAATTTGTGTCGTCGGCTCCTTTGCGACGTCTTGAATTCGCTGTGTCCGACGATGAGTGGCCATAGGATGTGGCTTGATTATTTCCATAGTTAGACGTCGATGAGTTATCCTAAAGATAGGGTCGACTATTGAAACAGCAAATTGTGTTATTATCTTAAAGTAAGTTTTTATTGTTCTAATTTCTGTAACGAATGTTTCGAACGTTTGACAAAGGAGTTCTCACATCCCCTCAGACAAAATATTTTCGACATAATAATTCGAGACAATCGAAAATTTTGCCGCACGTCGCGCCGTGAACATAATAATGGAAAATGAAAAGCGGACTCGAAGGATCCGTTGAGGTGGTGGAACAAGAAGCGAATTATTGCAAATTTCATTGACAAAAAATTTTTAAAACGAAAATCATCTGGCGATTTGCAATGATTTCAAGTGCATTTTTGCTCATCGGCTTTAAGGATTTTCTTGGATTTCTAAGGATTTTAGTTTGGTTAGGATTTTCTAATGAAAGGATTTCTTAGTTTTCACTTCTTTCTAATTTCTCAGTCGGAATCGGCAAAATGTGCTGATCTATCTTCCCTTTTTTAGGTCTAAAGGTAGTCTCCAGCGAGGAGCGCGGTTTTCCATAATTTGTAGATTTAGAATTAGAAGGTGATAAGATGTTTTTCGCGATATCTTGTTCCCTTCAAGGACAACCGAGAGTTAGATAAACAGTTGGAACTGCTGGTTTACCACCAAGCGTATTCATAAGCTGCCCCACGAACAATGGTAAAATTACTCAAAGAATATCTTTGTTTTTTCACTTATGGATGTCAATAGTCCATCTCGCAAGATAATGAAGTTCATTGTAATTAAATATCCAAAAATAAGATTTCAATGGAAATTTCCACCTTTGGAGTTTCTTATTCCATTTTCTGCACTATGAAATATGTCATTGAAACAATATCGAACATTGAAAAATCGCTAATTATTATGGAATCCTCCCCTCAATTTTTCTATCAACAAAAAAAAATCAAACTTGAATTCAAAACCAAAAAAGTATCTCGTTTTTCCATGGAAGAAGAAAAAAAAATTTCTACGAATTTTATCATTGAAAGGCTTGGCACAGATCGATATTTTCAAGCGTCTTCAAAATCATCAATCGCATTGAAAAGAAAACTTAAAAAAAACAGACTTTTATATTTACCCTTGAAGTTGAATTATTTAGATTGTCTGGCTCTTCATCACTGCCATATTGACCGTAATATGAAATAGATTCCATTTGTGTTATTTTTGTATAACAAAATTTTTATCGTGAAAAATACGATGGAAAAAATTCACAGAAATGTCATCCACTCTTTCACCTCCACTCCACTATTTCTCTCTTCTGTATGCTTACGAAGTCTCCAACTTTTTGACGTCTATTATGTCAAATTCCGAAGCCATATCGATGTCACTTCAAAATCCGGAGGCACGGACGAAAAATCCAGAGAAGTCGAAAGTAGGAGGTGTTAACAATACTAGACTTCAAAATCCGAAGCCGTTAATAGAAATAGGCGTCAAAATAAAGATGAAATGCAAAAATCGGGAAGAAAGGTGGAAGAAGTTGTAAACGTTACAGCAACGAATGGTTAGTTTTCATAATCCATATTTTATCACCAATATTGCGTCGCAGGCAGAGAGAAAAAGAAAGCGGGGTGAAGGGGCGGCAGCTTCCAAACAAAATTGCGTCTGCTATTGCAGGAAATTCGACAATGATACTGCCAGACAAAGACTTCAAGCGCAGGATCAACACAAAGCTCCAGAAACTAAAAAACTCTTCGGACACTGACACTGAATTTGACAGCCCACTTACACCAGAGGAACTTGACTCAGCAATCAACTCAATTAAGCTGGGAAAAGCAGCTGGCCTGGATGGACTTTATCCAAAGTTCTTGAAGCATTCGGGTAAACGAGCGAAATTTTGGGTTTTAAAATTTGTGAACAAAATACTCAAACTTTCAAAATGACCTCCGCTGTTAATGCAATCGGTTATCATCGCAATTCTTAAGCCGGGGAAATCTGCAGACGATCCAACAAAATATCGCTCTATTGCTTTACTCAGCACGATGTGAAAATTGCTGGAACGCATCATATACCATCGAATTAAAGTTCAAATTGACGTAACACTTCATGTTGAACAAGCTGGTTTTCGGGAAAATCGGAGTTGTGTTGAACAACTGTTGACACTTACAACTCACATCGAGTGTGGATTTGAACAGAATTTGAAAACAGCATTTGCTTAAGTCGATTTGTCATCGGCTTACGATACCATTTGGAGAACCGGATTCATGTGGAAATTCTACAATGTGATTCCATGCAAAAGACTTGGATGCTTGGTGAACCAGATGCTGAGCAATCGTATTTTTCGTGTACATCTGATAGATAGAAGCAGTAGGCCTAGGAGATAAACAACGGTTTTCCTCAAGGAAGTGTTTGTGCCCCTACATACTATAACCTGTACATCAGCGACACGCCTTCCACTATATCGCCAAAATTTTCGTTTGCCGACGATCTGGAATTAGCAACGCAAGTCAATACGTTCGAAATGGGGGAAGAAAATTTAGGACGTGATCTACAAACAATGAAAGCGTAATACAAGCAATGGTGCCTGTGTCTTAACGACGGTAAGACTAAGGTTATAATGTTCCATTTGAACAATCGGATGGCCGATCGACAACTGAATGCGTACATTGATGGGGAAAGATTGGAGCACAACATGTCACCGAAATATTTGGGTTTGCGGTTTGATCGGTCACTGTCGTTTAATGGCAATGCATGAACGTGCTGCAAAATTAAAGGTTAGAAATAATCTTATACAAAAACTTGCTGGCTCGAACTGGGGAGCAGATGGAGATGTCTTAAGGACAGCTGTGTTGGCATTCATGTACTCAGCAGCTGAGTATGCGTCATCGGTGTGGTATGCGTGCGCCTTCACGTGCGGAAAGCCTCGATGTACCAAACTCTTACTATTATCATAAAGATAATGCGCATCAGAATGCGTTGTCAAGTTCTTTTAGAACTATCAGAATTTAAACGACCCTCAGAAATTACCCAAAGTAATGTTGAAAGCCCTCCCGAAGTACATTTTCTGAACTCTAACACCAATCACGCGTTGTCTAATGTTCTTATCCCTCTGAGTTCTAGAAGTGGCTGAATCTCCGGATTGCGACATTTTTGGGGAAAACCCCGAAACACGTGTTTGATACCATTTATTTCTCTACAACTTTGCCTTTGGAAGCAACTTTCTATCTGTCATAGTTCTTGATATATTAATCATCCCTACCAATTCTAGAAGTGACTAAATCTCGGGATTGGGACGTTTCTGGGGAAGACCCTGAAACTCGTGTTCGCTAAAATTGAATTCTCTACAACTTCTCTACAGCAAGCAACTTTCCATCTGTCATAGTTCTTGAGATATGACTCATCCCTCCCCACTCTAGAAGTGGCTAGATCTCAGGATCGGGACGTTTCAGGGGAAAACCCTGAA